>OY740783.1:12008701-12128701 GCA_963514005.1 Raja brachyura
TAACAATAAATAAACTTGCCATTAATAGCCGATTTAATTATTTGAAATATTTAAAGCTAATACCAATTTTTTTTATATTTTGTCGCTAAGAATGCGAATTAAACATGGCTTCTTCAAATTGTTTATTATGGTTTTTAATACATATCCAACCTGACTGTCTCAACAACAGACCATCTCTGTGGCAATCACGTTTCTTGCTGAGCACATTTCATTTTTCACAGCTGTTTTTCCCACTCAGAAATTCAGGACCATCTCCGCATGGATTTCTCCTCCACAGTCTTTCCTCTGGCAAGGAATTGGCTACAACCGCTGTGCTCCGAACGCTTGGAAGTCCTCCGGAATGGTATCTGAAAATAGAAGCAGGCACGTTAACGGCAATAGACAATAGACAATAAGTGCAGGAGGAGGCCATTTGAAGAGTGGGCCATTTGAAGAGTGGGCTGAGAGATGACAGATTTTTTGAAGAGGTTACTAGGGAAATTGATGAGGTTAAAGCAGTGGATGTTGTCTATATGGATTTCAGTAAGGCCTTTGACAAGGTTCCCCATGGAAGGTTGGTTAAGAAGGTTCAATCTTTGGGTGTTAATGGCAGAGTAGCAAGATGGATTCAATGGGAGATGCCAGAGAGTAATGGTGGATGGCTGTTTGTCAGGTTGGAAGCCGGTGACCAGTGGGGTGCCTCAGGGATCTGTGTTGGGTCCACTGTTGTTTGTCATGTACATCAATGATCTGGATGATGAGGTGGAAAATTGGATAAGTTAGTATGCAGATGATACTAAGATAGGTGGTGCTGTGGGTAATGAAGTAGATTTTCAAAGTCTACAGAGAGATTTGGGCCATTTGGAAGAGTGGGCTGAAAGATGGCAGATGGAGTTTAATGCTGATGAGTGTGAGGTGCTACATCTTGGCAGGACAAATCAAAATAGGACGTACATGGTCAATGGTAGGGAATTGAGGAATGCTGTGGAACAGAGGGATCTAGGATTAACTGTGCATAGTTCCCTGAAGGTGGAATCGCATGTAGATAGGGTGGTAAAGAAAGCTTTTGGTGTGCTGGCCTTTATAAATCAGAGCATTGAATATAGGAGTAGGGAAGTAATGTTAAAATTGTACAAGGCATTGGTGAGACCAATTCTGGAGTATGGTGTACAATTTTGGTCGCCTAATTATAGGAAGGATGTCAACAAAATAGAGAGAGTACAGAGGAGATTTACTAGAATGTTGCCTGGGTTCCAGCAACTAAGTTACAGAGAAAAGTTGAACAAGTTAGGTCTTTATTCTTTGGAGCGCAGAAGGTTAAGGGGGGACTTGATTGAGTTCTTTAAAATGATGAAAGGGATAGACAGAGTTGACGTGGATAAGCTTTTCCCATTGAGGGTAGGGAAGATTCAAACAAGAGGGCATGACATGAGAATTAAGGGACAGAAGTTTAGGGGTAACATGAGGGGGAACTTCTTTACTCAGAGAGTGGTGGCTGTGTGGAATGATCTTCCAGCAGAAGTGGTGGAGGCAGGATCGATTTTAACATTTAAAAGTAAAGTGGATAGGTATATGGACGGGAAGGGAATGGAGGGGTATGGTCTGAGTGCAGGTAGATGGGACAAGGGGAAAATAAATGGTCGGCACGGACTGGAAGGGCCGAGAAGGCCTGTTTCCGTGCTGTAATTGTTATATGGTTATATTTGGCCCTTCGAGCTAGCACCGCCATTCACTGTGATCATGGCTGATCATCCCCAATCTGTACCCCGTTCCCGCCTTCTCCCCATATCCCCACGACTGCTATTTTTTTAAGAGCCCTATCTAGCTCTCTCTTGAAAGCATCCAGAGAACCAGCCTCCACCGCCCTCTGAGGCAGAGAATTCCACAGACTCACCACTCTCTGTGAGAAAAAGTGTTTCCTCATCTCCGTTCTAAATGGCTTACTCCTTATTCTTAAACTGTGGCCCCTGGTTCTGGACTCCCCCAACATCGGGAACATGTTTCCTGCCTCTAGCGTGCCCAAGGCATTTAGGGGAAGTTTGGCCGGACATGCAGGGGATGGAGGGATCTGGATCAGGTGCAGCTAAGATGCATCCAAGATGTCGCCCAACCCATGTGACTATTTGCGTGCTAGCCACAGAAACATAGAATCATAGAATCATAGAGTGATACAGCGTGGAAACAGGCCCTTCACCCCAACTTGCCCACATCAACTAACATGTCCCATCTACACTCGTCCCAGCTGCCTGCGTTTGGCCCATATCCCTCCAAACCTGTCCTTCCCATGTGCCTGTCTAACTGTTTCTTAAACTATGTGATAGTCCCTGCCTCAACTACCTCCTCGAGCAGCTTGTGTGAAAACGTTACCATTTCTATTAAATCTTTTCCCCTTCATCGTAATCCTATGTCCTCTGGTCCTCGATTCACCTACTCTGGGCAAGAGGCTCTGTGCATCTACCTGATCTATTCCTCTCATGATGTTGTACACCTCAATGGGGTGGGAGATTGCAACCTTCACGTGATCCGCCCTGTTTCGACGAATGCAATCAACGCGGAATGCACAATCAAATAAGATCAAATAGAACAAGTTGTCCTGTAACTTTAGGCTGTGCACGCCATACGCAAGAAGAAGATACACCTCTATAAGATCACCCCTAATCCTTCTGCGGATCTACAATCACATATGAATCATCCTACCACAATTAGAGAGCAGTCCTGAGCTACTTCCTACCTCATTGGTGACCCTTGGACTATCTTTGATCGGACTTAGAAACATAGAAATTAGGTGCAGGAGTAGGCCATTCGGCCCTTCGAGCCTGCACCGCCATTCAATATGATCATGGCTGATCATCCAACTCAGTATCCCGTACCTGCCTTCTCTCCATACCCTCTGATCCCCTTAGCCACAAGGGCCACATCTAACTCCCTCTTAAATATAGCCAATGAACTGGCCTCAACTACCCTCTGTGGCAGGGAGTTCCAGAGACCCACCACTCTCTGTGTGAAAAAAGTCCTTCTCATCTCGGTCCTAAAGGATTTCCCCCTGATCCTTAAGCTGTGACCCCTTGTCCTGGACCTCCCCAACATCGGGAACAATCTTCCTGCATCTAGCCTGTCCAACCCCTCAAGAATTTTGTACGTTTCTATAAGATCCCCCCTCAGTCTCCTAAATTCTAGAGATTATAAACCGAGTCTATGCAGTCTTTGTTCATAAGACAGTCCTGACATCCCAGGAACTTTACTGGCTCTACCTTGCACTAAACGTTATTCCCTAATATGCTGTAAATGGCAATCATGTCTTTCTGCTGCCTGGGCAGCACGCAACAAAAGCTTTTCACTGTGCACGTGACAATAAACTAAACTAAATTAAATAAAATTAAATGTAGATAAATTATGGTCTTGGCATCGTGGGCCAAGACCAAGATGGTCTTCGGCACGGACATTGTGGGCCGAAGGTCCTCGTCCTGTGCTGTACCGAGAAAGAGGTGGACCGTTGACAGAGAACAATGGGGGGGGTCACGGCAGGTGGGGGGGGGGGGGGGGGGGTGGGAAAGGAAGGGGGGGAAGCTGATGCGGCAGGCAGCCGACAGGACTTTTAGGTGCACTTGTTTGTGACTTCCGTCGGCTCCAGAAACCAAAGATCCTATAGCGGAGCAAGATAGATCACTCGACGAAAAAGACGTAGTACGGACATGGGCAGATTCATGGGTAATCTTCGCCCCCATTTCCGTAACCGGCTTCCGTCTCCGCACCAAAGATCCCGCAGCGGAGCAAAGATAACTAGTGCGGGGACGGAAGCCGGTTACGGAAACATCCTCGTAAAAATATAAGTTCTTTGGTAAAAAATCTTCTCCTCATTTTCAGAATTATAATTTATTAACACAAACTGTTCCCCCGCAACGTTGATTACACTGCGAGTCGGGTCGGGTTACTGAAATGGATGAAAAAAAGGCCCATGTTCCGCCTCAGTTGCGTACTACACGTCAGCCCATTGCATTTAGAAGGAGTGGTCAATCTTGCTCCGCTAGAGGATCTTTGCCAGAAACGAGGCAACTCTCATGTACTGCCGAGCTGAGGTCTGCTGCATGATTTTGCCGAGTTGTGTACACAACGGGGCATTTCACTGGTACCTAGATACATGTGACCATAAGGCATCACTGAAGGATTCCCTCCACACTGCCACATGCTACGGTGAAATGTGTGTGAAGTATGCCTGATCTGACGCTACCATTAACCGCACGTGATTTTTCACTTTGAAGAATGGATTTTGCTGCTGTCTCTGAGCCAACATTGTGAAACTTAATGTGTGAGCGGGGAACGACAGACAGATGTTCACCCACTGATGTGTTGGAGGAAGGAAGCAATTATCACCTTGTACTTTTCCAATACGCACCTAAATATACCACGTGGTTTGGTGCATGATTAAAAAATAATATTTTTAATTCAAGTCCTTCAATGTGAATACTGTTCAAAGTCTATTTTAATCATTTCGTCTGAGGTTATTCCAATTTCCCAAACAATTAAACTTTGTCCCAAATAAAATGCACCTTTGTAAAATGTTATCGTAGATGTTGGAAATGGAGTGTAAAAACATATGAAGGTGCAAGTATTTACTGCACCTAAAGGGAGGAAGATGAGGGGTTATGGGTTTAGTTTAGTGATATAGCACAATAACAGCCCCTTCCACCCAGTGTCCCGGGACGGCTGGACTCTCATACGTCGAAAGAATGGAGCGGCTGGGCTTGTATACACTGGAATTTATAAGGATGAGAGGGGATCTTATTGAAACATTTAAGATTATTAAGGGCTTGGACACGCTAGGGGCAGGAAACATGTTCCCGATGTTGGGGGAATTCCAGAACCAGGGGCCACAGTTTAAGAATAAGGGGTAGGCCATTTAGAACGGAGTTGAGGGAAAACTTTTTCACACAGAGAGTTGTGAATCTGTGGAATTCTCTGCCTCAGAGGGCAGAGCCGATTCTCAGAAGGTAGAAAGCGTGTTAGATAGAGTACTTGAAGATAGCGGAGTCAAGGGATATGGGGAGAAGGCAGGAACTGGGTACTGATTGTGGATGATCAGCCATGATCACAGTGAATGGCGGTGCTGCTTAAAGGGCCGAGTGGCCTACTCCTGCAGCTATCGTCTTTAGTCTATTGGCCAGTGATCCCCGCACATTAACACCATCCTACACACACTAGGGACAATTTACACTTATACCGAGCCAATTTACCTACAAACCTGTACGTCTTTGGAGTGCGGGAGGAAACCGAAGATCTTGGAGAAAACCCACGCAGGTCACGGGGAGAACGTACAAACTCCATACAGACAAGCTTCGGTAGTCAGGATCGAGCCTGGGTCTCCGGCCCTGCAAGCGCTGTAAGGCAGCAACTCTACCGCTGCGCCACCGTACCGCCCTTTGGCCTCCGTAAATTGCCCCCAGTTGCAGTGAGTGGATGAGAATGTGGGATAATATAGAACCAGTGTGAACGGGAGATCGATGGTCGGCGTGGACTCGATGGGCCAAAGAGAACTATTTCAATGTCGTATCGTTCATATAGACATAAGTTACAGAATTAGGCCATTTGGCCCATCAAGTCTACTCCGCCATTCAATCATGGCCGATCTATCTCTGCCTCCTAACCACATTCTCCTGTCCTCTCCCCATAGCCTCTGACACCTGTACTGATCAAGAGTCTTGATTAGCCTTAAAAACATCCATTGATTTGGACTCCAGAGCCGTCTGTGGCAAAGAATTCCAAGGATGTGATTCCAAAGAATTCCACAGATTCACCACCCCCGGACAGGATCAATCACTTGTGACCGAACTGGAATTGAGAGGTTATAAGGAAATGTTTTTATGCGTAAATTAAGAGGAAGATTAATTTCAGATTTGAACGATTAAAAGCATTATCTGGTCCTACGCAACAAATTACTAGTCACATGGTTTCCCAAGTGCAGCTTCCCAAATTGCTAACTTGATTTGATTAAATGCATATAATTGCTGCTCCTCTACCACAATCACTAGCCTACTCTGTATATCCTTGGAAGATAGCCCACTCTTAGCCACGAAGCCAGATGTGAACACAATGCACAATAATACAGAGACGCTGCCTGACCCACTGAATTCTTCAAGCTCGTTGTGTTTGGCTCAGTAGTTCAGCATATTACGATGGCACAGCGGTAGAGTTGCTGCCTCACAGCGCCAGAGACCCGGGTTCCATCCCGACTACGGGTGCTATCTGTACGGAGTTTGTACGTTCTCCCCGTGACCCGTGTGGGTTTTCTCCTCGATCTCCTAGCGTTTCCTCCCACACTCCAAAGATCTTTCAAGATTTGTAGGTTAATTGACTTTGGTAAAATCATAAATTGTCCCCAGTGTGTGTAGGATAGTGTTAATGTGTGGGGATCGCTGGCCGGTGCGGACTTGGTGGGCCGAAGGGCCAGTTTCCCCGCTGTATAGAAACATAGAAATTAGGTGCAGGAGTGGGCCATTCGGCCCTTTGAGCCTGCACCGCCATTCAATACGATCATGGCTGATCATCCAACTCAGTATCCCGTACCTGCCTTCTCTCCATACCCTCTGCTCCCCTTAGCCACAACGGCCACATCTAACTCCCTCTTAAATATAGCCAATGAACTGGCCTCAACTACCCTCTGTGACAGAGTTCCAGAGACCCATCACTCTGTGTGAAAAAAGTCCTTCTCATCTCGGTCCTAAAGGATTTCCCCCTTATCCTTAAGCTGTGACCCCTTGTCCTGGACCTCCCCAACATCGGGAACAATCTTCCTGCATCTAGCCTGTCCAACCCCTTAAGAATTTTGTAAGTTTCTATTAGATCCCCTCTCAATCCCCTAAATTCTAGAGAGTATAAACCAAGTCTATCCAGTCTTTCTTCATAAGACAGTCCTGACATCCCAGGAATCAGTCTGGTGAACCTTCTCTGCACTCCCTCTATGGCAATAATGTCCTTCCTCAGATTTGGAGACCAAAACTGTACGCAATACTCCAGGTGTGGCCTCACCAAGGCCCTATACAACTGAAGTAGAACCTCGCTGCTCCTATACTCAAATCCTTTTGCTATGCAAGCTAACATACAATTCGCTTTCTTCGCTGCCTGCTGCACCTGCATGCCTACTTTCAATGACTGGTGTACCATGACACCCAGGTCGCGCTGCATCTCCCCTTTTCCTAATCGGAAACTAAACTAAATTAGTTTAGTTTAGTATCTCTAAACTAAACAGTAACACTTTAGAATGCTTGTTAAGTCAAAAATTAGTTTAATTAGGTAGGTAGGTTAATTAGCTTGGTATGAATGTCAAATTCATCCTATACGTCCTAGTGCGTTTAGGAGAGCGTTAATGCACGGGTATCGCTGGTCGACGCGGACTCGGGAGGCTGAAGGCCCTGTTTCCGCACTATATCTCTAAACTAAACTAAACTTAGAAGCTAATTAACGAAACTAATAGCAGGGGTACGTCACCATGCCCCACTGTCCAATATTATCATGGCTGATCTACCTCACACCTCTTTTTTTTTTAAATAGTTATTTTATTAGAAGCAATTGCACGAGGAGAAAGTAGTCGACATAACAATGATACAATCTTTGTACAGCTTCAGTTTTAACATTTTGTAAACTAATAAAGTAAATCGGAAAAAAAGGAAAAAGAAAAGAACGAATTTCAAAAAAGATACGACAAAGAAAAAAGAAAACCCCCTGAACCGTCGAAGAAGTGAAAGAAGCGGAGATGTATCCCACTGCCCTTCCCTACGCCCGCTCACCCGACCCTAGCGTCGGTTTTGAATTTGTGTTCAACCATTATGCTGTTGAAGAAATTCAATGAGAGGAGACCATATTTTGGAAAATTGATCTAATTTGTCAGGCAAAACAAGCCTTATTTTTTTCTAAATGTAGTGTCTCGGTCATTTCTGCCATCCGCATCTTCACTGTGGGGCTGTTATCTTTTTCCAGGATTTAAGTATAAGTTTTTTTCGCAGTTATTAAACCATAATCAAGGATCATCTCCTCTTCTGTGTCAGTTTAGGCTTCATCATGTATCTGTACACTGTGGACGGCTTGATTGTAATCATGTATTGTCTTTCTGTAGACTGGTTAGCACGTAACGAATGCTTTTCACTGTACCTCGGTATATGTGACAATAAACTGAACTAAAATTTATACTTTAGCCATACAGCATGGAAACAGGCCCTCTGACCCACCGAGTCCGCACCGACCAGCGTTCACACCTTAAGGGCCTGTCCTACCAGCATGCAACTCTATGCGATGAACGCGATCAAACTAGAAGCGGGGGCCGCGCGGAGGTCGGGTGATCCCCTGTACAGGGCCGTTCCCACCAGCATGCGCCTGCATGAGGCAAGCACGACCAAACCGGCAGCAGGGGCCGCGCGGAGGTCGGGTAAGTGGCGCAATGCGGCGCAAAGTGAGACGAACTTGGAGCGAAGTCTTAAAGGTAAGTTCGCCAGGACAGAGAGGGGCACACAGAGAGGGGCACAGAGGCACACACACAGAGGGCCATGGAGCCACACACATAGAGGGTCACGGAGGCACCTACAGATAGGTTCACGGAGGCACGATGTCGGGGCGGTGTGTAATGCGTCGAGGCGACTGCGAGCCGACAAGCCGTTGCCGCGCGGAATTTTTGAACATAGTCAGTTTTTCGGAGCGCGATGTCGGGACGAACTCCGCACAATTCCGCACGGCTCCGGCGATCGAAGTGGGACCGGCCCCGCGACGCCGGACGGCTCAAGCGACCACGTTAGGTCGCGCTAATCGCATAGAGTTGCATGCTGGTGGGACAGGCCCTATACACTAGCACAATCGCAGCCCTTAGAGACAATTTACAATCTACAGAAGCTAATGAACCTGCTCGTCTTTGGAGTGCGGTAGAAAACCCGAGCACCCGGAGAAACTCACACAGTCACAGGGAGAACGCACAAACTCCGTTTAGACAGCACCTGTAGTTAGGATGGAACCGGGGTCGCTGGTGCTGTAAGGCAGCAACTCTACCACCGTGCCATCAGTTCCTCATATCCCTCAATCTCTCAAACCTGTACTTACATTGTCTTAAAATACTGCCAATAACTTAGCCCGCACAACTCTCAGGGTAAAGAATGACGGAAAATGGCCGTTCAAGAAAGACGTGGAGACTAGAACAACAAGCTCTCCTCGACAGCTTTGACTGTTCGTGCATTTGTTCAGCCCTGTAAAATTTAGAGATTCGAGATACAGCATGGACTCTGGCCCTTCGGCCCACCAAGTGCACACCGACTGTTGATCGCCCAACCACGCTAGCTCGATCATCCAACTTTCTCATCCACTCCCCACCCGTCAGGGTTATTTTACAGAGGTCCATTAACCTACAAACCCGCATGTCTTTGGGATGTGGGGGAGAAGCGGAGCACCTGGAGAAAACACGTGCGGTCACAGTGAGATAGGCACAAAATGTAGGAGTAAAGAGCCTGTCCCATCACCATCCGACTCCATGCAGTGAGCGCGACCTAACGTGGTCGCTTGAGCCGTCCGGCCTCACGGGGCCGGTCCCACTTCGATTGCCGGAGCCGTATGGAGTTGTGCAGAGCTGGTCCTGGTCGCGCGGGGCTCCGAAAAACTGACCGTGATAAAAAATTCCGCGCGGCAACGGCTTGTCGGTCCGCAGCCGCCGCGACGCATTACGCACCGCCTCAAGATTGTGCCTCCATGACCCTCTCTATATGTGCCTCCGTGACCCTCTCTGTGTGCCTCCGTGCCCCTCTCTGTGTGTCCCTCTCTGTCCATGCGAACTTACCGCGGACATCGCTCCAACTTCGGGCCACGTCGCGCCACTCACCCGACCTCTGCGCGGCCCCCGCTGCCGGTTTGGTCGCGTTCGCCACATGCAGGCGCATGCTGGTGGGACCGGCCCTGTACGGGGATCACCCGACCTCCGCGCGGCCCCCGCTTCCAGTTTGCTCACGCTCACCGCATGGAGTCGCATGCTGGTGGGACAGGCCCTTAACTCATCTCCACACAGACAGCACGTGTCAGGATCGAACCCGGGTTTCTGGCACTGTGAGGCAGCGGCCCTCTCTACTTCCCTCTCTACTCAACCTGAGGAGCAACCTGTACAAATGTCATAGAGTCATAGAGTGATACAGTGTGGAAGCAGGCCCTTCGGCCCAACTTGCCCACACTGACCAACATGTTCCAAATACACTTGTCCCCCTTGCCTGCGTTTGGCCTATATCCCTCTAAACCTGTCCTAACCAGTCTCAATGTTTTTTAAACATTGTAATAGTCCCTGCCTCAACTACTTCCTCCGGCAGCTCGTTCCATACACCCACCACCATTTGCATGAAAATGTTACCCCTCAGGTTCCTATTAAATATTTCCCCCTCAACTTAAACCCATGTCCAAATGTTTAAGGAGGAACTGCAGATGCTGGAAAATCAAAGGTCAGTCTGAAGAAGGGTTTTTGTCCCGAAACGTTGCCTATTTCCTTCGCTCCATAGATGCTGCCTCACACGCTGGGTTTCCCCAGCACTTTTGTCTACCTTAAACCTATGTCCTCTTGTTCTCGATTCCCCTACTCTGGGCAAGAGGCTCTGTGCTTCTACCCGATCTATTCCTCATGATCTTGTACTCACTATGGGGCAAACGCAGGAAGGTGGGACTAGTGTAGCTTGGGCATGTTGGCAAGTTGGGCCGAGGGGCCTGTTCCCACGCAGGCAGGTGGGACTAGTGTAGCTTGGCCATGTTGGCAAGTTGGGCCGAGGGGCCTGTTCCCACGCAGGCAGGTGGGACTAGTGTAGCTTGGGCATGTTGGCAAGTTGGATCGAGGGGCCTGTTCCCACGCTGTATGATCGTTTGACTTCATGACTTCTGTAAGATCAGACCTCATCCTCCTACACTCCAAGGACTAGAGCTCCAGCCTGCTCAACCCCTCCCTGTAGCTCAGGCCCTCGAGTCCTGGCAACATCCTTGTAAATCTCCTCCGCACCCTTTCCATCTTGACGACCTCTTTCCTCTAACATGGTGCCCAAAAACTGAATGTGAAACATAAAATGTTTTCTGTACAAAGTCTGAACCACACTTTTTTCTCTTTGATGATGTCTGTGCATTTCCAGATGTTGTCTTGCTTTGAGCGCCCATCCCCGACACCAGCAACATGAAGAACATCGCGTCCGCGGAGAACATCGATTCTTACCATTGCAACGATACTTGAGGTTGGACCAGATGATGTTTTCTTGTGAGAAACAGAAGACACCCAGCCGCCCTCCTCTCATGGTGCTGTCGATTGTAACTCCGGAGTCAGCCACCAGCTCGGAACCTTCGTAGAACTGTGCCCTGAGAATAAGGGACAAAAGGGTCAAAATAACGGACAGATTCCCGCCAGCAATTCGGCCGTGGCTGGTGAATGACGAGTTGGCCTGGGCACTGGGCTGCACACAAAGCCCAGCCGGCAGGCCAGCTGAGGAGTTTTGGCTCAGGGAGGGGGGGGAGAGGGGGCGAGGGGGGGTGAGGGGGAGAGGGGGGGAGAGGGGGGGAGAGGGGGGGGAGAGGGGGGGGGAGGGGGGGAGAGGGGGGGAGAGGGGGGGAGAGGGGGAGAGGGGGAGAGGGGGAGAGGGGGAGAGGGGGAGAGGGGGAGAGGGGGAGAGGGGGGAAGGGGGGAAGGGGGGAAGGGGGGAGGGGGAACTTACTATCAAGCCAGTGTGCGGATCAGCAGTATGGGTGACATAAGGAATGCGTAGCATGCATAATCTGTGCGATGACATACACTTAGTACCAGCACACTAATCTACACCTCAGGCCTCCCTTTGTCCAGCGCCCACCATCGCGGTCAACGATGGCGCCGACCGACGGGCGAGGACTGACCACATAGGAGTCAGGATGCCCTTTGGCCCATCAAACCCAGGCCGACCATTGGTCACCTGTTCACACTAGTTCTGTGTGATCCCAATTTCTCATTCGCCCTTTAAACATACGGGGCAATTTACAAAGGGCCCATTAACCCGCAAAACCGCACGTCTTTGGGATGTGGGACGGACCCAGAGCACCCGGGGAAATCCTAGAGCACCCGGGGCAGCATGGTGGCGCAGCGGTGGAGTTGCTGCCTTGTAGCGCCAGGTTCTATCCTGACTACGGGCGCTTGTCTGTACGTTCTCCCCGTACCTGTGGGTTTTCTGCAGGTGCTCTGGTTCCTTCCCACATTCTAAAGACGCGCAGGCTTGTAGGCTAATTGGCTTCTGTAAAATATTGCCAACTGTCCCTGGTAACGTGGGATAGTGCTCGTGTATGGGGAGCGCTGGACAGCGTGGACTCGGTGGGCCGAAGGGCCCGTTTCTGCGGCGTGTATCTCTCTAAAGTCCCTCTAAAACCCACGCGGTCGGTCACAGGGAGATCGTGCAACGTCCGCACAGATCGCACCCAAGGGCAGGATCGAACCCAGTTCTCTACGCAGCTCAACCAGCTGCGCCGCCCTTGAATTTAATCTCCACACACACACACAGCTATGACATGCCTGATCTCACAGCGAACCAAAGTGTCCAATTACAGTTGAGAAGGAAGCAGATGGTTCTCGACATGACTGAATCCGTGATGTTTATCGAGCCACTGTGCCACGCTAGCTGGAGGCAGAGATGCTTTTCCTTTCCGCTGAGTGTTAGAAAGCCAGTCGATGTGGGGGGCTGGGTTATATTCACCAGGATACGCAATAGTACTGACTCCCCACATCCCTTCTACCCAGACCGGACGGAGCAAGTTGCTAGTTCAGCCTGAGATTCCAATCCACAAAAATGTGTAAGCAATTTAATAAATAACATTGTTATCTGCAGGATTGGTTTCAATCGCCTGAGGGGCTTTGCTTTGAGATCAATTTTCCAGTATTTTGTTTTTAGTTTGGTTTCTAACTACCTTTTAATGCACGCACATAATGCATTACGATTTCCTTCAATCCAATTCATGAATGACATTTTGATGCACTTTTTGGTCCTTTAAGGGCCTGTCCTACTTGGCGATTTTGTTGGCAACCGCCAGCATCATTGACTGACGTACCAGGTCACCGAAAAAAGTCGCGCCGTGATGCGGCGTGGCGCGGCGTGATGACGTATTGACGCGAGCTGTTTCCTCAATAGACAATAGACAATAGGTGCAGGAGTAGGCCATTCGGCCCTTCGAGCCAGCACCGCCATTCACTGTGATCATGGCTGATCATCCCCCAATCAGTACCCCGTTCCTGCCTTCTCCCCATATCCCTTGACTCCGCTATCTTTAAGAGCCCTATCTAGCTCTCTCTTAAAAGTATCCGGAGAACCGGCCTCCACCGCCCCCCAAGGCAGAGAATTCCACAGACTCGCCACTCTCTGTGTGAAAAAGACACGTACATGGATAGGACAGGTTTAGAGGGATATGGACCAAACACAGGCAGGTGGGACTAGTGTAGATGAGACATTGGTCGGTGTGGGAAAGTTGGGGCGAGGGGCCTGTTTCCATGCTGTATCGCTCTATGACTCTCTGTCTTACGAACATATGACATAGGATTAGACAATAGACAATAGGTGCAGGAGTAGGCCATTCGGCCCTTTGAGCCAGCACCGCCATTCAATGTGATCATGGCTGATCATCCTCAATCAGTACCACGCTCCTGCCTTCTCCCCATATCCCCTGACTCCGCTATTTTTCAGAGCCCTATCTAGCTCTCTCTTGAAAGCATCCAGAGAACCTGCCTCCACCGCCCTCTGAGGCAGAGAATTCCACAGACTCACCACTCTCTGTGAGAAAAAATGTTTCCTCGTCTCAGTTCCAAATCCAGACTGATTCCTGGGATGTCAGGACTTTCATATGAGGAAAGATTGGATAGACTCGGCTTGTACTCGCTGGAATTTAGAAGATTGAGGGGGGATCTTATAGAAACTTACAAAATTCTTAAGGGGTTGGACAAGCTAGATGCTGGAAGATTGTTCCCAATGTTGGGGGAGTCCAGAACAAGGGGTCACAGTCTAAGGATAAGGGGGAATTCCTTTAGGACTGACATGAGGAAAACATTCTTTACACAGAGAGTGGTGAGTCTCTGGAATTCTCTGCCACAGAAGGTAGTTGAGGCCAGTTCATTGGCTATATTTAAGAGGGCGTTAGATGTGGCCCTTGTGGCTAAAGGGATCAGGGGGTATGGAGAGAAGGCAGGTACGGGATACTGAGTTGGATGATCAGCCATGATCACATTGAATGGCGGTGCAGGCTCGAAGGGCCGAATGGCCTACTCCTGCACCTATTTTTCTATGTTTCTAAATGGCGCCGTCCTCAAGTGTCGCAACATTTGTTTTGTCGCCGCTGGATTTTGAAATGTTCAAAATCTTTCGGCGACCCTGATACGTCAGTCAATGACACCGGCAGTCGCCAAAAAAAAATCGCCAAGTGGCACAGGCCCTTTAGTTCTTCCCTGCTTTTGTTATATTCTTTAGGGCCCTGTCTAATCTCTGCTTCCCTAACCTTACATTTGCGATCTTGTGTGAGCTAAGCAAAAATAAAATTGCAGTGCAATGCATGCATGCATGATAATAAAGGACCATTGCATTTCCTTTTTTGACCAGATATCAAATATCTCATCAACCAACCTGAACCTTTTCATATTTGTATTAACTTGTTTGGAAGCATCTTCTGCAGTAAGATTCTAAATCAACTCAGATTGATGCTTGCATTAGATAGTCATAGACTGATACAGCGTTGAAACAGGCCCTTCAGCCCAACTCGCCCACACCGGCCAACAATGTCCCAACTACACTGGACTCACCTGCCTGCGCTTGGTCCATATCCCTCCAAACCTGTCCTATCCATGTCTAACTGTTTCTTAAACGTTGGGATAGTCCCAGCCTCAACTACGTCCTCTGGCAGCTTGTTCCACACACCCACCACCCTGTGTGTGAAAAAGTTACCCCTCATTCAACAAAAATAGAGAGAGTACAGAGGAGATTTACTAGAATGTTGCCTGGGTTCCAGCAACTAAGTTACAGAGAAAGGTTAAACAAGTTAGGTCTTTATTCTCTGGAGCGCAGAAGGTTAAGGGGGGACTTGATTGAGGTCTTTAAAATGATGAAAGGGATAGACAGAGTTGACGTGGATAAGCTTTTCCCATTGAGGGTAGGAAAGATTCAAACAAGAGGGCATGACATGAGAATTAAGGGACAGAAGTTTAGGGGTAACATGAGGGGGAACTTCTTTACTCAGAGAGTGGTGGCTGTGTGGAATGATCTTCCAGCGGAAGTGGTGGAGGCAGGATCGATTTTAACATTTAAAAGTAAAGTGGATAGGAATATGGACGGGAAGGGAATGGAGGGGTATGGTCTGAGTGCAGGTAGATGGGATTAGGGGAAAATAAATGGTCGGCATGGACTGGAAGGGCCGAGCAGGCCTGTTTCCGTGCTGTAATTGTTATATGGTTATAGATTCCTATTAAATCTTTTCCCCTTCACCTTGAACCTATGACCCCTGGTCCTCGATTCCCCTGCTCTGGCCAAATGACTGTGTTCATCTACCCGATCTATACCCGTCATGATTTTGTACACCTCCATAAGATCACCCCTCATCCTCCAGTGCTCCATGGAATAGAGACCCAGCCTACTCAACCTCTCCCTGTAGCTCACACCCTCTAGTCCTGGCAACATCCTCGTAAATCTTCTCTGAACCCTTTCAAGCTTGACAATCTCTTTCCCATAACATGGCGTGTATTAATTATAAGGAGCGAGAGGACAGACTTGGAATTTTATTTCCTGGAATGCTGATGTGGGGAGCTGGGTAGAGACCTGATTACTCGTACAAGATTATGGGGTGGAAGATTGCAACCTTCACGTGGTCCGCCCCGTTTCGACTAATGCAATCAACTCGACACAGTGCACAAACAGAAGATCAAATAGAACAAGTTGTCCTACAACTTTAGGCTGTGCACGCCACACGAAAGAAGAAGTACAAGATTATGAGAGGCATAGATAGGGTGGACAGTCTAAATCTTTGTTCCAGGTACATAGCTCAAAGATGAGAGGGGCAAAGTTAAAAACAGATGTACTGTGTTAAAGAAGGAACTGCAGATGCTGGAGAATCGAGGGTTACACAAAAGCTGGAGAAACTCAGCGGGTGCAGCAGCATCTAAGGAGCGAAGGAGATAGGCGACGTTTCGGGTTCTTACTGTGATGTTTTATGTTCTATGTCCTGTGTTTGACTCCAGGCACAGTTGTGCATGTAGGAAGTACCCAATAGGGGAAAAAATGGCCAATTTATAAAGACGAATAGATTCCTACTTTACCTGATGTATCCAATTTGGGGTCGATGTTGCAAGAACCAGCGGTAAGAGACCTTGTCTTTCCAGCCCACGTCTCTGGGATCTTTCCACAGTAGTCGCACCTGATCTGTGGTGTCTCCGGTGTGCCAGAGTGCATTCCGTAGATGCTCGCCAGGTCCGGTGTTGGACTTCACTGCCTGCAGGGCCAGTGATGACAGCATTACAGGGAACAATGCAGAGCACCAAACCCTTCCACATCAACACAAGAGAGGCTACAGCAAGCTTCACTCCCCCTGCACTCGATGCACATTTCCCACTATATTCTGCATTTCAATACCATAATAGGGCGGTCACGGTGGCGCAGCGGTAGAGTTGCTGCCTTTTGCATGGTATCCAAACTGAGGTTACGGGGAGGAGGCGGGAGAATGGGGTTAGGAGGGTGAGATAGATTGTCCATCAGATAGATCAGCCACCGTTACGGTGGCGCAGCGGTAGAGCTGCTGCCTCACAGCCAATGCGGCGCCAGAGACCCAGGTTCGATCCCGACTACGGGCGCTGTCTGTACTGAGTTTGTACGTTCTCCCCGTGACCGTGTAGGTTTTCTCCTAGATCTTCTGTTTCCTCCCACAATCCAAAGATTTTTCAAGTTTTGTAGGTTAATTGACTTTGGTAAAATTGTAAATTGTCCCCAGTGTGTGTAGGATAGTGTTACTGTGCGGGGATCGCTGGTCGGCGCGGACTTGCTGGGCCATAGGGCCTGTTTCCTTGCTGTATCTCTAAACTAAACAACAAAATAGTAAAGAGTTAGACCAAACATTTTAGTCAACATGGATTTGTGCCTGGAAGGCCATGTTTGACAAACCTTCTTGAAGTTTTTGAAGAGGTTACTAGGGAAATTGATGAGGATAAAGCAGTGGATGTTGTCTATATGGATTTCAGTAAGGCCTTTGACAAGGTTCCCCATGGAAGGTTGGTTAAGAAGGTTCAATCTTTGGGTGTTAATGGCGGAGTAGCAAGATGGATTCAACAGTGGCTGAATGGGAGATGCCAGAGAGTAATGGTGGATGGCTGTTTGTCAGGTTGGAAGCCGGTGACCAGTGGGGTGCCTCAGGGATCTGTATTGGGTCCACTGTTGTTTGTCATGTACATCAATGATCTAGATGATGGGGTGGAAAATTGGATAAGTAAGTATGCAGATGATACTAAGATAGGTGGTGTTGTGGATAATGAAGTAGATTTTCAAAGTCTACAGAGAGATTTGGGCCATTTGGAAGAGTGGCCTGAAAGATGGCAGATGGAGTTTAATGCTGATAAGTGTGAGGTACTACATCTTGGCAGGACAAATCAAAATAGGACGTACATGGTAAATGGTAGGGAATTGAGGAATGCTGTGGAACAGAGGGATCTAGGAATAACTGTGCATAGTTCCCTGAAGGTGGAATCACATGTAGATAGGGTGGTAAAGAAAGCTTTTGGTGTGCTGGCCTTTATAAATCAGAGCATTGAATATAGGAGTAGGGAAGTAATGTTAAAATTGTACAAGGCATTGGTAAGACCAATTCTGGAGTATGGTGTACAATATTGTGTCGCCTAATTAAAGGAAGGATGTCAACAGGAAGGGGCAATTTACAGAGGCCAATTAATCTATCGACTCGCACAACTTTAGGATGTGGGAGGAAAGCGGTGCACCCAGAGGAAACCCACGCAGTCACAGGGAGAACGTGCAAACTCCACACAGACCGCACCCGAGGCGAGGATCGAACCAGTGTCTCTGGAGCCGTGAGACAGCAGCTACACCAGCTGTGCCTCCCTCACACTGTTGCTTGGTGGACTCGCCTGTAATTACTTGCATGTGTAGGAAGGAACTGCAGGCGCATGGTTTATAGTGAAGATAGACACGGCATGCTGGAGTAACTCAGCGGGACAGGCAGCACCTCTGAAGAAAAGGAATGGGCAGGACTGAAGAAGGGTAATTCGTTCTATCCAGTAATTAGTTGCAATTGGCCTGGAATCGACAAACTAAAAACGAATGGAGATACAAGGCATGGACAGACAGCAGTCTTGTCAATATTCATGTCGACAGTGAGCTGGAGGGGAAACATTTAAGACACTTGGACAGGTACATGGACAGGGAAAGGTTGGAGAGCGATGGGGCAAACACAGGCAGGTGGGAAAACTAGTGCCGATGGAGCATCTTGGTTTTTTCAAGTTTCAGTTTTAGAGGTAGAGCGCGGAAACAAGCCCTTCGGCCCACCGAGTCCGCGCACACCAACACTATCCTACACCCACCAGGGACAATTTTTACATTTACCGAGCCAATTGACCTTCAAACCTGCACGTCTTTGGAGTGTGGGAGGAAACCGAAGATCTCGGAGAAAACCCACGCAGGTCACGGGGGGAACGTGCAAAACTCCGTACAGACAGCGCCCGTAGTCGGGATCGAACCCGGGTCTGCGGCGCTGCATTCGCTGCAAGGCAGCAACTCTACCGCTGCGCCACCCTGCCCCCACGGACGTGTTGGGCCAGTTTCATGCTGTATACTCTGTGAGAAGTGGCGGGCAGAACTGGGAAAGCTGAAGTTGAATGGTAACAAAGATTTACTTGGGGGATTTGAGCAGCAGCAGCTGAGTGAGGCATTCAAGTAGCAGGAAAATGTTATGAAGATGGAAATTAGACGATTTGCGATGGGGATGGATTTGTGATCCTAATATTTTGGTACATGGGGTACTGAGTATAGAGGTTGCGGGGAGACACAAAATGTCAGAGTAACACGGCGGTTCAGGCAGCATCTCTGGAGAGACGGAATGGGTAACGTTTTGGGTCGAGACCCTTCTTCAGACTGGTGAGGGGAGAGGGAAACGAGAGATATAGACAATGATGTAGAGAGATAAAGAACAATGGATGAAAGATATGCAAATAAAAAAGTAACTATGATAAAGGAAACATGCCATTGTTAGCTGTTTGTTAGGTGAAAACGAGACTTGGGTGGGGGAGGGATAGAGAGAGAGTGCCTCAAATAGCTCTTCTGGCAGCTCAGTCCATGCACCCGCCACCCTCTGAGTGAAGAAGTTGACGCTCAGATTCCTCTTAAATTGTTCCCATCTCACCTTAAATCTCAGGTACATTCATCCCACGGGGCTGTAAGCTGCCCAAGCGAAACACGAGATGCTGTTCCTCCAATTTCAAATTTTGCTTGGGCAGCTTACAGCCCAGTGGTATGAATATACCTTAGATTTAAGGTGAGATGGGAAAAATTTAAGAGGAATCTGATCGGCAACTTAACTTCACTCAGAGGTTGGTGGGTGCATGGAATGAACCTTCTGAATTTTGTAGTCGGTAGGGCAGTACTTTGCATATCGCCAACTTGGACAATTTAACATTTTCATCGAGCCAATTTACCTACACGCCTGTACGTCTTTGGAATGTGGGGGGAAACCGAAGATCTCGGAGAAATCCCACGCGGATCATGTGGTGAACGTACAAACTCCACACAGACAGCACCCGTAGTCGGGATCGAACCCGGGTCTCTGGCGCTGCATTTCGCTGTAAGGCAGCAACTCTACCGCTGCGCCACCGTGACTGCCATTTGAGGCACGGACTATTACAGCATTTAAAAGACACTTGGACGGATACATCGATAGGAAATGTTTGGAAGGAATGGACCAAATGGAGAGAACATGGGGCATGTTGAACGGCATGAATGAGTTGGGCAGAAGGGCCTGTCTCTGTGTTGTATGACTATGAAAGATAACATTCCCTGCAAATCACACAGGATTTAAATCTTGTCTCTTTGGTACTTGGCCGAGATAAAAACCTAACTGCATAAGAGGGGATACTTGGAGATGGCAAGATGAAAGATTCATGGAGCTGGTGTGGGGGGGGGGGGGGGTTCATGGCGGGAAGTGAAGATTGTTGGGTCTCTAGAGGTCATACAGTGTGGAAACAGGCCCTTCGGCCCAACTTGGCCAACACCGGCCTACTTAACTCCCACCTGCCCGCGTTTGGTCCATGTCCAACAAGAGGGCATGACATGAGAATTAAGGGACAGAAGTTTAGGGGTAACATGAGGGGGAACTTCTTTACTCAGAGAGTGGTGGCTGTGTGGAATGATCTTCCTGCAGAAGTGGTGGAGGCAGGATCGATTTTAACATTTAAAAATAAAGTGGATAGGTATATGGATGGGAAGGGAATGGAGGGGTATGGTCTAAGTGCAGGTAGATGGGACTAGGGGAAAATAAAGGTCGGCACGGACTGGAAGGGCCTAGAAGGCCTGTTTCCATGCTGTAATTGTTATATGGCTATATGGTCCCTCCAAACCTGTCCTATCAACGTACCTGTCTAACTGTTTCTTAAATGTTGCGATAGTCCCAGCCTCAACTACCTCCTCTGGCAGCTCGTTCCACACACCTACCACCCTTTGTGTGAAAAACTTACCCTCTCAGATTCCTGTTAAATCTTTTCCCCTACACCTTAAACCTATGTCCTCTGGTCCTCAATTCACCTACTCTGGGCAAGAGACTCTGTGTGCGTCTACCAGATCTATACCTCTCATGATCTTATACACCTCTACCAGATCACCCCTCATCCTCTTGTGCTCCAAGTTATAGAGTCCCAGCCTACTCATCCTCTCCCTATAGCTCACACCCTTTAGTCCTGGCAACATCCCAGTGAAAGCTGGAGAGTATTTTCTCCATTCACTGACTATATGAAGGGGTAGCTGGGCTCAGCATTGAAACTCAACAAGTACTCAACAAGGTAAGATCAAACGAAAATGTTTAATCTGAGATTTATATACTTGTCTCCATATATTATAATTAGAAATTGTTCCTTTCATTGTTAAGATGTATACTGTTTTTTTTAATCTTTAAGTATAATAATTGTTTATTAGTTATGTGTTTTTTTTCCCTTTTTTTTGTTATTCTCTCTCTTTTTCTCTTCTAATCAAAATTATAATCACACGCTTTAAATTAATCTCTATTCTTTCTTTACTCTTTTTTTTCTTCTTCACACTATTAAAAAAAATTGAGACCTATATATATGGCTTGGTGATATTTATATAATTTTGGAAAGATGTAATATGTATATCTGAAAAAATTATCATATTATTTGTAATACGTATGGCCTCTAATAAAAATATATTAAAAAAAAAAAAAGAAAAAGCTGGAGAGTATTCGATGTAAAGCACATGAGCCTCCCTGGTGAAGCTGGTGAAGCTGCCCCATTGCCCATTGACAATGGAGATAAATAGATAGATGGGTGGGCGATCTGGGTGGCGGGCGTACCTTGAGCTGGATGCCGGGTTCGGCCACGGCACGGAACGGGGTGGCCTGCCAGTAGGTCTGCTCCGTCTGCTTCCACATCACCACGTAGAAGCTGGAACTGTCCTGGTATCCAAAGATAAACCCAGCGTAATCGTCATCGGTCATGGTGTTGACATGGAACGTGCCTTCAAAATCAACTCCATTGAACGCCGTATAGCCTGTGTGGTGATAATAGATAACCATATAACCTATAACCATATAACCATATAACCATATAACAATTACAGCACGGAATCAGGCCCTCTCGGCCCTTCCAGTCCGTGCCGACCATTCATTTTCCTCTAGTCCCATCTACCTGCACTCAGACCATACCCCTCCATTCCCTTCCCGTCCATATACCTATCCAATTTGCTTTTAAATGTTACAATTGATCCTGCCTCCACCACTTCTGCTGGAAGATCATTCCACACAGCCACCACTCTCCGAGTAAAGATGTTCCCCCTCATGTTACCCCTAAACTTCTGTCCCTTAATTCTCATGTCATGCCCTCTTGTTTCAATCTTCCCTACCCTCAATGGGAAAAGCTTATCCACGTCAACTCTGTCTATACCATATAACAATTACAGCACGGAAACAGGCCCTCTCGGCCCTTCCAGTCCGTGTCGACCATTTATTTTCCCCTAGTCCCATCTACCTGCACTCAGACTATACCCCTCCATTCCCTTCCCGTCCATATACCTATCTGTAATGGATAATAGATAATAGATGGGAGAACCTTCCAGAAGGACAACAATAACTGTAGCACTCCACCAATCAGGCCTTTATGGTACAGTGACAATAGACAATAGGTGCAGGAGTAGGCCTTTCAGCCCTTCGAGCCATCACCGCCATTCAATGTGATCATGGCAGATCATCCCCAATCAGTACCCCGTTCCTGCCTTCTCCCCATATCCCCTGACTCCACTATCTTTACGAGCCCTATCTAGCTCTCTGTTGAAAGTAAGAGGAGGTTTACAAGAATGCTCCCAGGAATGAGTAGGTTAATCTACAATGAGCATTTGATGGCTCTGGGCCTGTACTCGCTGGAGTTCAGAGGAATGAGGGGGAACCTCATTTAAACTTATCGAATAGTGAAAGCCCTGGATGGAATGGATGTGGAGAGGATGATTCCACTGGTGGGAGAGTCTAGGACCAGAAGTCACAGCCTCAGAATAATAGGAGGTTACTTTACAAAGAAGATGGGGAGGAATTTCTTTAGTCAGAGGGTGGTGAATCTGTGGAATTCATTGCCACAGAACGCAGTGGAGGTCATGTCTGTGGATATTTTTAAGGCAAAGATTGACAGATTGTTTGATTAGTACGGGTGTCAGGGGTTATGGGGAGACGGCAGGAGAATGGGGTTGAGGGGGAAAGATAGATCAGCCAGTTTGTAGGTTAATGGTGGAGTAAACTTGATGGGCCGAATGGCCTAATTCTGCTCCTATAACATGAAGTTATGAATTTCCGACTGCAATCAAACATTGAGTTCATCCGGCAATTAGCTGTGATGATGCTATTGCTTCCGCACAAGGTGGTTGAATGCATTATGCATGCGTGCTACTTACCCACAGCCAGGCCAGGATCACTGTTCATTGTCTGCACTATTTCCATTCCCTGAAACAAAATTCAATTGGGTTAGGGAAGGTTACACAATAACCTACACACCACCCTTAGAGCAGTACAACCTTGCAAGGCTCTCTACTGGAATGACAATCGAACAAACTTCATGTTGAGCCAAGGTTGGAGCAGTGCGCAGCGGTAGAGTTGCTGCCTTCCCGCACCGGAGACCCGGGTTCCATCCTGACTACGGGTCGGGAGTTTGTACGCTCCCTCTGTGACTGCATGTGTTTCCTCCGGGTGCTCCGGTTTACTTCCACATCCCAAAGACGAGCAGGCTTGTAGGTTAATTGACCCTCTGTAAATTACCCTTAGTGTAGGATATGAAACGGGATAACTTATATTCGTTGGTGTCTCTTCAGCGCATCGTCCACAGAGCGCAGAAGATAATTGGGACACCATTACCAGCCTTGGAGGACATCTACTGTACACGGTGCCTCAGGAAGGCCGTCAGCATCCACAAAGACTCCTCACACCCTTGTAATAGTCTGCTCGAAGTCCTACCTTCCAGCAGACGTTACAAGGCCTTCTACGCCCGCACCTCCAGACTTAGGAACAGCTGCATCCCCAGAGCTATAGCTGCTCTGAACCGGCCCTGCTGAGTGTCCCCCACCCCCACCCCCATGGACTCTCTCCCTCGGATGGTCACATCGCACATCGACCTGGCACAGACCTATTTGTGCTTTAGACTGTTTTACTGTTTTAAAAAAATCTTGTTTCTCTGGGTGTCTAAATTTTTAGTTGATTAAGTTATTACATCGGATGGAAGCTGTATACCAAATCTCATTGTACCTCTGTGCAATGACAATAAAATATATTATTATGATTATTATTATTGATATAAAGATAATTTTAAAATGGAAGGTGATTTGGGTCTATTTTGTATGAACATTCAGATTAGTTTCGAGATACCACGCGGAAACATGCCCCTTGGCCCACGAGTCCATGCCGACCAGCGATTAATAAGGGTTTGGACACGCTGGAGGCAGGAAACATGTTCCCGATGTTGGGGGAGTCCAGAACCAGGGGTCACAGTTTAAGAATAAGCGGTAGGCCATTTAGAACGGAGACGAGGAAAGACTTTTTCTCCCAGAGAGTTGTGAATCTGTGGAATTCTCTGCTTCAGAAGGCGGTGGAGGCCGGTTCTCTGGAAGCTTTCAAGAGACTGTTAGATAGGGCTCTTAAAGATAGCGGAGTCAGGGGATATGGGGAGAAGGCAGGAACGGGGTACTGATTGTGGATTATTAACCACGATCACAGTGAATGGCGGTGCTGTCTCGAAGGGCCGAATGGCCTATCCCTGCACCTATTGTCGATTGTCTATTGATCCCCGCCTACTATCACTATTCGACACACTAGGGACAATTTACATTGATACCACGCCAATTAACCTATAAAACTGTACGTCTTTGGAGTGTGGGAGGAAACCGAAGGTATCGGAGAAAACCCACGCATGTCACGGGGAGAACGTACAAACCCCGTACAGACAGCACCCGTAGTCGGGATCGAACCCGGGTCTCTGGCGTTGTAAGGCAGCAACTCTACCGCTGCGCCACCGTGCCGCACGCACATTTTATTGGAGTAAATTATCTCAAGGAGGATTCACAGGAGGGTCACCAAACAGAGTTTGACAGGGAACCACATTGGCAGAAACAAGGAGAAACAGGTAGCTTCTAAAGTTGGGTTAGGTTAGTGCAGGATTGGTGTAAATGGGTGGTTGATGGTCAGAAAAGGACACAAAGTGCTGGATTAACTCAATGGATCAGCCAGCATCTCTGGAGAATGTGGACAGGTGACATTTTGGGCTAGAACCCTTCCCTGGTTGATAGTCAGTGTGGACTTGATGGGCCAAAGGGCCTGTTTCCATTCTGTATCTCTCTCTAAAAGGAATGACGACCGATCGAGAGGCTCTAGGATATCCGAGGGAATGTTGCACCTTAATTGGGTAGTTTTAAAGTGGAGATTGACAGATCCTCTGTCAAAGGTCAGGGGGAGAAGGCAGGAGAATGAGGTTGAGATGGAAAAATAGATCAGCAATGATTGAATTACAAAGTAGACCCAATGGGCTGAATGGCCTCATTCTGCTCCTATGACTTATGAACTTGTGAAAGGAGGTAAAGAGTCAAGGTAGGGAATACCAGATCACAACCACTGGATACCTGAAGACCTAGTCATGGAGTTATAGAGTCATACAGCATGGAAACAGGGCCTTCTGCCCCACTTGCCCACACCGACCAACATGACCCATCTGCTGTCTGTACGAAGTTTGTACGTTCTCCTGCGAACTGCGTGGGTTCCTCCCACATTCCAAAGCCGTGCAGGTTTGTAGGTTAATTGGCTTCTGTGAATTGTCCCTAGTGTGTAGGGCAGTGCTAGTGTATGGGGATCGCTGGTCGGAGCGGACTCGGTGGGTCACAGGGCATGGTTCAGCGGTGTAACTCCAAACCAAACTATGCTTGGTTCTGGGGCATGTGGAGACTTCCAAAATGAGGGAAAGGAACCAACAGGGTAAAGAAGACTAGAGCTGGATGCCATGTGTAATAGCAAGGATCTGCGGAAGCTGGTGTGTCATGGACTCATCGAGTGATACAGCGTGGAAACAGGCCCTTTGTCCCAACTTGCCCACACCGACCAACATGTCCCATCTACACTAGTCCCACCTGCCTGCATTTGGCCCATATCCCCTCTAAACCTGTCCTATCCATGTACCTGTCCAAATGTTTCTTAAATGTTACACTGTTAAATGTTTCAATGGTGCACTGACTGGCTAACATTTTTATATTTCGTTGTACATGCTTCATGTTACAATGACAATAAAGACACTATTCTATTATATTACTAAGACCGTACCAGTATTACAATGAAATAACATTGTTCACATCAACTCTCACCTGGTTAAGTACCACCCAGTTTGGATCAATTTGTGCATCGCCTTCAGGATCGAGGACAACAGTCTGGTACGCCCTGAAATCGGTTAAAGTCACCTCTGCATTCTCAGGGCAAACGTCTATTCTGTCAATGATGGTGTCTTGGTCAAAATCACCTTCACAGATGTCCCCAACTCCGTCAACTGTGAAATAAGTAAAGTTGTGTCATTGTAAAAAGTACTAGAGTACTTCTATAATTTTTCATCAGGCATGACAATTCATGTCAACAATCGAATGTTGTTGAATTCAATTGAATTGTTTAATTAATACCTATCAAATTGTATAATTAATAGCTATCCAAATGGGTTATAGAAAAAAAGGCATGAGCAAAAACCTGAGATTTGAACATCTTTTAGGTTTAGGTTGAGGTTTCGATTCATTATTGTCACATGTACAGTGAAAAGCTTTGTTCCGCCTGCTATCCAAACAGATCAGATAATATTATACATAAATACACTCAAGCCAAACTCAGGTACAGTAGGTAGAGCAAAGGGGAAGACACAGAGTGCAGAATATAGTTCTCAGCATTGTAGCGCATCAGTTCCAGAGACAAAGTCCAATGTCCGCAATGGGGTGGAGGTGAATTGGACAGTACCCTAGCTTATGGAAGGACCATTCACAAGCCTGATAACAGAGGGGAGGAATGCTTCTTGCATTAAGCTACTCTTTCCAAATCTGACTTAGGATGGCATTCACAAGCAATATTTTATTGTGTTCAGAACTAGACAATAGACAATAGGTGCAGGAGTAGGCCATTCGGCCCTTTGAGCCAGCAGCGCCATTCAATGTGATCATGGCTGATCATCCCCAATCAGTACCCCGTTCCTGCCTTCTCCCCATATCCCCTGACTCCGCTATTTTTAAGAGCCCCATCTAGCTCTCTCTTGAAAGTATCCAGAAAACCGGCCTCCACCGCCCTCTGAGGCAGAGAATTCCACAGACTAGAAATGAAATGCTTTTTGTTCTAGTAGTGGTGGAAGTTGTTCCAACGTAAGTTAGCACTATCCAATGAACAGCAACATAACTGCATCAGATGGATGACAACTAAAATGAAGGATGCAGATCAGGAGATTTCCACCTCATTTACTTCTTCAACTTTCGAAGGCTTAGCATGACCAAGCCACATCTTTGTACCACCAGACTCAGGAACAGTTTGTTACCAGGCTTTTGAACGTTCCTCCCATAAGCTAGGGTATTGCCCGATTCACCTCCACCCCATTGCGGGACATTGGACTTTGTCCCACCAGCACAGAGCACCTCTGTTCACAAAGCTCTTTGGCTGTAGCAATAATTACGCTAGAGTAGGAAAAATCCCCACCCCATGATGCCTCTCACTTTTACGCAAGCAAGGTCACACGTTCACAAGTTATAGGAGTAGAAGGAGTCCATTTGGCCCATCGAGTCCTCTCCGCAATTCAATCTCTGCCTCCTAATCCCATTTTCCTGGCTTCTCCTCATAACCCTTGACGCCCGCTCTAATCAAGAATCTGTCTATCTCTGCCTTAAATATATCCACAACCCTCAGCTTCAATGAGTTCCGCAGATTAACTACCCTCTGGGTTCAAGGAAAGAGCGTTCAGGTCGCGGCCCTGTTTCCACCGATCTTTCCACCACCGCGCACAAGAAGCGACAAGACAGACACCATTGTACGCAGATGCCGACGTGTGTGTGTCCAGCTCTGGCCGAACAACTTCTAATCTTGTGTGTGGACCCGATAAGAAGTCAACCCTCTGACTAAAGAAGTTCCTCCTCTCCTACGTTCTCAAAGAGCGCTTGCCCTGACATGAGATACCCAGGGGGTACACAAAAGGCTGGAGAAACTCAGCGGGTGCAGCAGCATCTAAGGAACGAAGGAGATAGGCGACATTTCGGGTCGAGACCCTTCTTCAGACTCCACTGAAGAATACTCCACTGAGATACCCAGGGGCTATGAAGGCATGACCTCCATATTTTCAACACTGAAACCATCGGATTGTCCGTAACCCACCTGCTTCTGCAGCCACTTTACCAACCTGCTCCAGTTTATACGTGACTCCACACAAAACAGTGCTTGACTTAAATGCCTCATTAGCTCAGGTGCAAATCAGGATGGCCATCCTTGTCTTTGATTAAGGCCTCAGATAAGAGCATAATTTGTAAACATTAAAGCACGTGGGATTAGGAATAATATAATGTCATGGACTGAAAATGGTTTGGCAGCCAGGAAACAGATAATGGGAACAATCGGGTCATTTTTGGGGTTGCGAGCAGTAACTACAGCCATACCGCAGCGATCGGTGCTAGACACAATGTATCTCAATGACTTGAACGGGAATACTGAATTTTATACATCTTTAAGGATATTTAATATATCACACAAAGGGTGGTAGGTTTTACACACAGGGTGGTGGGTGTATATGAACGAGCTGCTGGAGGAGGTAGCTGAGGCAGGGACTATCGCAACGTTTAAGAAGCAATTAGACAGAAATATGGATAGGACAGGTTTGGAGGGATATGGGCCAAATGCAGGCAGGTGGGACTAGTGTAGATGGGACATGTTGGTCGGCGTGGGCAAGTTGGGACGAAGGGCCTGTTTCAACACTGTATCATTCGATGACTCTACATCTAAATGTGCCAATCCAAAACCGGGTGTGTCTGTGTGCTGATAAGGGCGGCACAGTGGCGCAGCTGGTAAAGCTGGTAAAGCAGCTGGCAAAGTCGGAAGAAGGGTTTCGGCCCCAAACGTTGCCTAGTTCCTTCGCTCCTTAAGATGCTGCTGCACCCGCTGAGTTTCTCCAGCACTTTTGTCTACCTTCGATTTTCCAGCATCTGCAGTTCCTTCTTAAAAGCTGTTACCTCACAGCATCAGAGATCCGGATTCGATCCTGACCCGCGGGTGCTGCCTGCGCAGTGTGTGCACGTTCTCCCTGTGACCGCGTGGGTTTCCTCCGGGGGCTCCGGTTTCCTCCCACCCACATTCCAAAGATGTGCAGGTTTGCAGGTTAGTTGGCCCTCTGTAAATTTGTACCCCCCAGTGTGTGTGGAGTGGAGGAGAAAGTGGAACTGGTGTCAACAGTAATCAATGGCTAGTGTCGCCAGTTCCCGTGCAGGCACATTCAATCAGAGGCAAGAAGATGGTTGAGTTATGTCGAACGATGAGGCAAATGTTGATGTAATCCGACTGCGTTGAATAATTACATAAAATAAAATAGTGAGTGTGAGATAAGTAGCAGTAGGTTGGGGAATGTTGATGGACAAGGGGTCTGGGAAAGCAAAGCTGCAGGTGTAACAAGCATTGAAGAAGATAAGTGGCATTTTGGCCTTTGTTACAAGAGGCGTTGAATACAGGAAGTCAATGAGAAAGCGGGATAATATAGTACTAATGTGAAAGGTTAAAAGGTATTCAGTGGGCTGAAGGGCCTGTTTCAATGCTGTATCGCTAAAAGTCTAAAACTAAATCTTATATATTCACGAAGGAACTGCAGATGCTGGAAACTCGAAGGTAGACAAAAATGCTGGAGAAACTCAGCGGGTGAGGCAGCATCTATGGAGCGAAGGAAATGGGCAACGTTTCGGGTCGAAACGTTGCCTATTTCCTTCGCTCCATAGATGCTGCCTCACCCGCTGAGTTTCTCCGGCATTTTTGTCTACCTTCTTATATATACAATTACCACAGCAATGAAGACCAATGTGCCAAATGCCTTCTTTACCACCCTATCTACCTGCGACACTACTTTCAGGAAACACTGCGTTCCTCGACAACTCTGCTCCGCAACTCTCTCCAGAGCCTTACTGTTCACTGTGAAGGACCTGCCCTGGTTTGACTTACCCACATGCAACACCTCACACTTATGCAACAACTCTGCATTAAACTCCATTAGCCATTAGCTCAGCCCACTTGCCCAGTGGATCAAAATCGACCTTTAAGGATAAGGGGGAAATCTTTTAGGACCAAGATGAGAAAAACACTTTTCACACAGAGCGTGGTGAATCTCTGGAATTCTCTGCCACAGAAGGTAGTTGAGGCCACTTCATTGGCTCTATTGAAGAGGGAGTTGGATGTGGCCCTTGTGGCTCAAGGGATCAGGGGGTGTGGAGAGAAGACAGGATACTAAGTTGGATGATCAGCCATGATCATATTGAATGGCGGTGCAGGCTCGAAGGGCCGAATGGCCTCTTCCTGCACCTATTGTCTATGTTTCTATGAGCTTGATAGTATTGATACTTGAGTTATAGAGTCATCATAGGCATACATAGGAGTGATACAGTGTGGAAGCAGGCCCTTCGGCCCAACTTGTCCACATCGGCCAACATGTCCCTACTACACTAGTCCCACCTGCCCGCGTTTTGGCCCATAGTCCTCCAAACCTGTCCTATCCATGTCCATATTCTAGTTACTTGACAGTAGACTTTGATAATATCCCTGACAGTCGTTAATTCTGAGCTACCATCTATCTCAGGGGTTCCCCAACCTTTTTCGTCCTGTTTACCCCAGGCAACTTTAACAGCATATAACAATGTTATTTCACTCATTTATGGACAACTAATGATGAACAGATACCAGAACCAAACACAGTCAGTCAATGAGAAATAATATGTACAAATCCAGAATCAACAAATTTCCCCCTGGGTAGGTGAAATGTACCACCTGGTGGTCAATTTACCCCAGGTTGGGACCCCCTGATCTATCTCATTGGCGACCCTCGAACCATCTTTGATCGGACTTTACTGGCTTCACTTGAACTGAACGTTATTCCCTTATCATGTGTCTGCACACTGTGAATGGCTCGATTGTAATCGCATATTGTCTTTCTGCTGACTGGATAGCACGCCACAAATTATTTTCACTGTACCTCGGTACTCGTGACAATAAACTAAACTGAATTGAACTGAACGGTCAAGAATGCCAACCAAGACGAACTGAGCCGCCTTCAGCACCGACGCAGCCGCCAGTGTTGGTGTTGCCATGATGTGATCGGGACATGAAGGACATTATTGCCATAGAGGGAGTGCAGAGAAGGTTCACCAGACTGATTCCTGGGATGTCAGGACTGTCTTATGAACAAAGACTGCATAGACTCGGTTTATACTCTCTAGAATTTAGGAGATTGAGTGGGGATCTTATAGAAACTTACAAAATTCTTAAGGGGTTGGACAGGCTAGATGCAGGAAGATTGTTCCCGATGTTGGGGAGGTCCAGGACAAGGGGTCACAGCTTAAGGATAAGGGGGAAATCTTTTAGGACCGAGATGAGAAGGACTTTTTTCACACAGAGAGTGGTGGGTCTCTGGAACTCTCTGCCACAGAGGGTCGTTGAGGCCAGTTCATTGGCTATATTTAAGAGGGAGTTAGATGTGGCCCTTGTGGCTAAGGGGATCAGAGGGTATGGAGAGAAGGCAGGTACGGGATACTGAGTTGGATGATCAGCCATGATAATATTGAATGGCGGTGCATGTTCGAAGGGCCGAATGGCCTACTCATGCACCTAATTTCTATGTTTCTATGTGCTAATTAGTTTTTCCTTCTGCTTCCCATACTCACAGTTATCGTCCTCCTGGCCTGGATTGGCAACCAGTCTACAATTATCTGGTCCAGGGGGGAAGACATCAGGGATTCCGTCATTATCATCATCATCATCACACTCATCTCCAAGGCCATCCTTGTCCGTGTCAAGCTGGGAGCTGTTGATGATGGTGGGGCAGTTGTCATTGCTATCTTGGTGTCCGTCTCCGTCGCTGGCAAGACAACGAAACACAGCAACATCTTAGCCAGGCGATTCTTTTTGTTTCGTTTGAACGAATTGGTCAAGTACGGACACATACAAGGAATTTGCATTGGCGCTCCGCTCGCAAGAACAACATGACATATAGGAAACAATTAAAAATAAAACATAAAACATTAAGAATAAAACATTATAGTTTAAACATGTGAATGAAATAAGATACCGGAGCAAAAGGAGGCTACAGACGTCTGGTTATTGAGTGGAGCTACGGTTTCATGGAAAAATGCTGTTTCGTGAACCAGCGCGGAAACAGGCCCTTCCGCCCACCGAACCCCGCACACCAAAACTATCCTACCCACACAAGGGACAATTTACAATTATACCAAGTCAATTAACCCTCCAAACCTGTACTTATTTGGAGTATGGGAGGAAACTGGAGCACCCGGAGAAAACCCACGCAGGTCACGGGGAGAACGTACAAACCCCGTATAGACAGCAGCCGTAGTCAAGATCGAACTCGGGTCTCTTATACTGTAAGGCAGCAACTCTACCACTGTGCTGCCCATTATTCCCATTCTCAATATCTCTCTTTCATTCTGGTGGTGGGTGTATGGAGCGAGCTGCCAGAGGAGGTAGTTGAGGTGGGGACTATAACTGCATTTAAAAAGCATTTGGTCAGGTACATGGATAGGAAAGGTCAGAGGGATAAAGGCCAAACGCGGGCAGGTGGGGCTGGTGTAGATGGGGCACCTTGGTCTGCGTGGGCTAGTTGGCCTGCATCCATGCTGTGTGACTCTATGAGCCCCAGGTAGATGTTATATACAGGGTTGGAGTAACGCAGTGAGTCAGGCAGCATCTTTGAAGAAAAAGGATCAGTGATGAGTGACAACCGTTCTTCAGACCAAGAGGGGTGAAGAGGGAGTGGCCAGGGTGGGACTGGTCCTTGATGATGCTGCCGGCCTTGCCGAGGCAGCGTGAAGTGTAGATGGAGTCAATGGAAGGGAAGTTGGTTTGCGTGGTGGTCTGGGCCGTAAATCCAGTTGGATTTGTATTTGTCTGCACAGTCGTGGGTGGAGAACGAGTTTAGAAGGGGGCTGAGAGCGAATCATTGCGGGGCAATGTTTTAGGATTATTGTAGAGGATGATTTGTCACCAATCTGCCTACAGACAGGAAGTGTCACAGCTAGCGTCCTGGTGCCATCGCAACAACCTGGAGCTCAATGCTCTTAATACAGTGGAATTGATTGTAGACTTTAGGAGAGCTCCTTCTCCCCTCACCCCACTCACCATCAACAACACCAAAGTCACATCTGTGGAGTCTTTTAAGTTCCTGGGAACCATCATCTCCAAGGACCTTAAGTGGGGGGCTACCATCGACTCCACAGTCAAAAAGGCACAACAGAGGATGTACTTCCTGCGGCAGCTGAGGAAACACAATCTGCCACCGGCAATGATGGTCCAATTCTACACGGCCATCGTAGAGTCTGTCCTCACCTTCTCCATCATGGTCTGGTTTGGCTCAGCCACCAAGCACGACATCCGGAGGCTGCAGCAAATCGTCCGATCAGCAGAGAAGGTTATTGGCTGCAACCTTCCCTCCATTGATGAACTGTACACTGCAAGGGCCAGGAAGCGAGCGGGCAAGATCATCTCTGACCCCTCTCACCCTGGACACAAACTCTTTGGATCACTTCCCTCTGGAAGGCGACTCCGGACTGTCAAAGATGCTACAGCCAGACATAAAACCAGTTTTTATCCACGAGTAGTTGCTCCACTCAACAGCCAAAAATCTGTAGACTACATTTGATCTGGTTTTTGTTGGTTCACATGCTTGATCAATGGTGTTTTATCATTAATGTTTTATTATTATTAATGTTTAGTGTTTTCTGAGTCATTCGTAACTTGCACTGTATGTCATGTTGTTACTTGTGGGCGGAGCACCAAGGCAAATTCCTTGTATGTGAATACTTGGCCAATAAACTTACTTACTTAGACTGTGCCCATGAAAATCTATGCACTAGAATTGTACTTGATATTAATGGGAGCATCAAACATGTGTGAGAGTTCAAATTTACCCTGTTATAATGTATCTATCCGTTGAAATTTTGGGCCCCATTTCTGAGGAAGGTGTGCTGGCGTTGGAGAGGGTCCAGAGGAGGTTTACAAGAATGATCCCAGGAATGAGTGGGGTAACCTATGATGAGCGTTTGACGGCACTGGGCCTGTACTCGCTGGAGTTTAGAAGGATGTGGGGGGGTACCTCATTGAGACTTCACGAATAGTGGAAGGCTCAGATAGGGTGGATGTGGAAAGGATGTTTCCACTAGTGTGAGAGTCTAGGACCAGAGGTGGTAGCCTCAGAATAAAAGGATGTACCTTTAGAAAGGAGAAGAGGAAGAATTTCTTTAAGGTAGACAAAAATGCTGGAGGAACTCAGCGGGTGCAGCAGCATCTATGGAGCGAAGGAAATAGACAATGTTTCGGGCCGAAACCCTTCTTCAGACTTGAAGAATTCATTTAGTCAGAGGGTGGTGAATATGTGGAATTCATTGGCAAAGATGGCTGTGGAGGTCAAGTCAATGGATATTTTTAAGGCAGAGATTGACAGATTCTTGATTAGTACGGGTGTCAGGGGTTATGGGGAGAAGGCAGGGGAATGGGGTTGGGAGGGAGAGATAGATCAGCTATGATTGAATGGCATAGTAGACTCGATGGGCCGAATGGCCTAATTCTGCTCCGAGGACCTATGAACTAATGTTTAGCAAGATTTGTCAACAAACTAAATAATTTCCACTTTATTTAAGGAAGTTACACAAGGATTGGGAAATATGATTGATGTCACTGGAGTTTTAAAGGTTGCTAGACGCTGTTCATTCATGTTTGTCTTTATAGTTGGGTGGCCAAGCAAAACATTTGCAGAGGTGGATTTTCAATCCATCCCATTGATATTTGGTGACTGCATTTACTTGCGTCATTTTCCACCTCATAGATTAGAGAACTGCACACAAGGATCACAAATATGGGTTGGTTTCCTGCACAGTTTGAGGCACAGCATGGAAACAAGCCCTTAGATCCACTGAGTCCGCTCTCACCATCGATCACCCATTCACTAATTTTATGTTATCCAACTTTCACATCCACACCCTGCACGTTAAGACTGGTTATGGAGACCAATTAACCCTGAAAGCCATTGGGATGTAGGAGGCAACTGGAGCAGCCGGGGAAACCCACGCGGTCACAAGGAGAACGTGCAAACTCCACACAGACAGCACCCCAGGTCACAGGCGCTGTGAGGCAGTGGCTCTACCATATGTACCACTGTGCCTGCCTCAACTACCTCCTCCAGCAGCTCATTCCATAGACCAACCACCCTCTTTGTAAAAATGTTGCCCCTCAGGATCCTAATAAATCTTCTCCCCTCATATTAAACCCATGTCCTCTGGTTCTCAATTCCTCTACTCTGGGTAAAAGACAGTGTGCGTTGATGAATGAATACATTTATTGGCCAAGAATGTACACATACAAGGAATTTGCTTTGGTGCTCCGCTCGCAAGTAACAACACGACATATAGAAAACCATTAAGAATAAAACATAAAACATCAAAACATTAAGAACATTAAGAACCACACCTGGAGTATTGTGTGCAGTTTTGGTCCCCTAATTTGAGGAAGGACGTTCTTGCTATTGAGGGAGTGCAGCGTGGGTTTACAAGGTTAATTCCCGGGATGGCTGGACTGTCATATGCTGAGAGAATGGAGCAGCTGGGCTTGTACACTCTGGAGTTTAGAAGGATGAGAGGGCATCTTATTGAAACATGTATTGATTGCTAAGGGTTTGGACACGCTGGAGGCAGGAAACATGTTCCCGATGTTGGGGGAGTCCAGAGCCAGGGGCCACAGTTTAAGAATAAGGGGTAAGCCAGTTAGAACGGAGACGAGAAAACACTTTTTCTCACTGAGAGTTGTGAGTGTGTGGAATTCTCTGCCTCAGAGGGCGGTGGAGGGAGGTTCTCTGGATGCTTTCAAGAGAGAGCTGGATAGGGCTCTTAAAGATAGTGGAGTCAGGGGATATGGGGAGAAGGCAGGAACGGGGTACTGAATGGGGATGATCAGACATGATCACATTCAATGGCGGTGCTGGCTCGAAGGGCCGAATGGCCTACTCCTGCACCTATTGTCTATTAATAAAACATTATAGCTTAAACCTGTGAATGAATGAGTGCCTCTCTCATGAAAGTGATCATTGTGGGTTTTCACAGACAACACAAACGAACAAACACATACAAAACAGCAAGGAACAGTACACCATGGCAGCCATCGTCAGCGCCAGCAATACCCGATCCATTCCCCTCATGATCTTATACATCATGCTGCCTGACCCGCTGAGTTCCTCCAGCACTTTTGCCAGATTAGCCTCTAGATTGTAACGTTCGAGGACCCTAAGTTTTCTGAGTAAGGCATTTCAGGTTCATATCAAAGATATCTGATCACAAGAAAGTACCTGTCTTGATTTGTGTCACAGGAATCTCCAACAAGATCATTGTCGATGTCTGACTGTGAACAGTGAAACAAAATCATCGGGTGTTAGTGGAATAGGTCACAAAGGAGATTCTTTGTTCTGACGGAGCAGTATTCCGTGCACCATCGCACACACATTGACACAGATCACAATTTGAAACACGAACCAACAGGAGCAATTAGAAAATTAGTTTTTTTTCCTACCAACTGTTTAGAGATCACAGTGGCGCAAGCATTAGTGTTGCTGCCTTACAGCGAATGCAGCGCCGGAGACCCGGGTTCGATCCTGACTACGGGCGCTGTCTGTACGGAGTTTGTACGTCCTCCCCGTGATCTACATGGGTTTTCTCCGAGATCTTCGGTTTCCTCCCACATTCCAAAGACATAGAAATGTGTAGGTAAATGTAAAAATTGTCCTGAGTGTGTGTGGGATAGTTAGTATGCGGGGACTGCTGGTCGGCACGGACCCGGTGGGCCGAAGGGCCTGTTTCAGCGCTGTATCTCTAAACTAAACTAAAAGATACAGCGTGGAAACAGGCCCTTCGGCCCACCGAGTCCGTGACGACAGGCGATCACCTGTGTACTAGCTCAGTCCTACACATTAGGGACAATTTACAGAACCCAATTGACCTACAAACCTGCATGTCTTTGTAAAGTGGGAGGAAACTGGAGCACCCGGAGAAAACCCACGTGATCACGTGGAGAATGTACAAGCTGCATACAGCACTGGTAGTCAGGATCAAACCAAAATGGTCAAAATCCAAAACAAGATCTTCAGCCCATAGAAACATAGAAAATAGGTGCAGGTGGAGGCCATTTGGCCCTTCGAGCCGGCACCGCCATTCATCATGGCTGATCGTCCGCTATCAATAACCCGTGCCTGCCTTCTTCCCAAATCCCTTGACTCCACTAGCCCCTAGAGCTCTATCTAACTCTCTCTTAAATCCATCCAGTGATTTAGCCTCCACTGTCCTCTGTGGCAGGGAATCACAACTCTCTGGGTAAAAAAGTTTTTTCTCACCTCAGTCTTAAATGACCTCCCCTTTATTCTAAAGGTTCTGGACTTGCCCAACATTGGGACCATTTTTCCAGCATCTAGCTTATCCAGTCCATTTATAATTTTATATGTTTCTATAAGATCCCCCTCATCCTTCTAAACTCCAGTGAATACAAGCCTAGTCTTTTCAATCTTTCCTCATGTGACAGTCCCGCCATCCCAGGGATCAATCGTGAACCTACGCTGCACTGCCTCAATCACAAGGGTTTCTAGACTTTGGACTCCAGACATCAGAGATACTGTGCAAAAACAGGCCCTTCGGCCCACTGAGTCCGTGCCAACCAGCAATCACCCTGTACACCAGCACTATCCTAAACACCAGGGACAATTTACATTTTGTTTTACCGAAGACAATTAACCTACAAACCTGTACTTTTTTGGAGTATGGGAGGAAACCAGAGCACCCGGAGAAAACCCGCATGGTCCCGGGGAGAACATACAAACTCCTTACAGTAGCAACTGTAGTCAGGATGAAACCCGGGTCTCTGGCGCTGTGAGGCAGCAACTCTACCGCTGCGCCACCGTGCAGCCAAGATTTTACTGACCAAGTTCTTTCTAGCACATGACGATTAGAAGGAAAGCTTTAAGTGAGGCAACCTCATTTTTACCCAGATGTAGATTCTCACTAAGCTCATTGTTATATAGGATAGCTTCTGATCCAAGGCAGTTACATGGGAGGAGGTTCTTTGGCCCATCTATGCAGGCTCCTCGACCATCCCCATCTGTTCCATTTCTTCACCACAACCAGTTAACACAACTCCCCTCTGATTCTCTTGCCCACCCACTCTGCCCATTCCAGGGGAAATTCACAGTTGTCCCTCAGCCCAACCAATAGCTTCACCTTGGGATGTGAGGTCAAGGAAAGAGCGTTCACATCCATCAATCTTTCCACCACCACGCACAAGAAGCACAAGGCAGACACCGTTGTACACAGATGCCGAGAAGTGTGTTCAGCTCTGGCTGAACAACTTCTAATCTTGTGTGTGGACCCATTAAGAAGACGACCTTTGGATGTGGTTTAAAACCATAGCACCTGGGGAAACCCATGCATGTATTAAAACAGTGTAGAATCAGACCCTTCGGCCCAGCTAATGGCATGTTGGCCTTCATAACGAGAGGATTTGAGTATAGGAGTAAAGAGGTCCTTCTGCAGTTGTACAGAGCCCTGGTGAGACCACATCTGCAGTATTGCGTGCAGTTTTGGTCCCCTAATTTGAGGCAGGACACTCTTGTGATCGAGGCAGTGCAGCGTAGGTTCATGAGGTTAATGCCGGGGATGGCGGGATCCTCGTATCTTTCCTCATATGACAGGAAAGATTGGAAAGACTGGGCTTGTATTCACTGGAATTTAAATGGATGAGAGGGGATCTTATAGAAACATATAAAATTATAGAAGGACTGGACAAGCCAGATGCAGGAAACATTTTTCCCAATGTTGGGGGAGTCCAGAACCAGGGGCCACAGAATAAAGGGGAGGTCATTTAAAACTGAGATGAGTTTTTGAATTTGTGGAATTTTCGGCCACAGAAGGCAGTAGAGGCCAATTCACTGGATGAATTTAAGAGAGAGTTCGATAGAGCTCTTGGGGTTAGCTGAATCAAGGGACATGGGGATAAGGCAGGCACGCGTTACTGATTGTGGATGATCAGCCAGGATCACAATGAATGGCGGTGCTGGCTTGAAGGGCCAAATGGCCTCCTCCTGCACCTACATTATTTTCTATGTTTCGATGTTTCTAACTCGTCGATGCCGACCAAGATGTCTTTCCAAGCTAGTTTAAATTTGCCTGTGTCGTAGAGTCATAGAGCGATACAGTGTGGAAACAGGCACTTCGGCCCAACTTGCCCACATCAGCCAACAACATCCCAGCTACACTGGTCCCACCTGCATGCGTTCGGTCCCTATCCTTCTAAACCTGTCCTATCCATGTACCTGTCTAACTGTTTCTTAAACATTGGGATAAGTCCCAGCCTCAACTACCTCCTCTGGCAATACACCCACCACCCTCTGTGTGAAAAGATTCCCCTCGGATTCGTATTAAATCTTTTCCCCTTCATCTTGAACCTATGCCCTCTGGTCCTCGATTCCCCTACTCTGGGCAAGAGGTGCTGTGCATCTACCCGATCTATTCCTCTCATGATTTTGTACAGCGTGTTTGGCCCAAATCGCTCCAGTGCATGGAGTTTGTACAGGTTAATGACAACTTTGCTCAGCCAGACCTGGTTAGGGTTGATGACATCTGGACAGCTGTCACAAGCATCTCCGACGCCGTCGTTGTCCTTGTCCTTCTGATCCACGTTGGGAACCCTCTGACAATTGTCCAGGAAATTTTTAATCCCTACGGGAAGATGCAACAAGCGTCACCAAAACCTTATTCATCGTCAAAGCAAAAATACACACATCTCCATTAAACTCTGCCCCTTATAGCTGTGTCCTCTTGGGACAAAGAGTCATAGAGTGATACAGCGTGGAAACAGGCCCTTCGGCCCAACTTGCCCACACAGTCCAACAATGTCCCAGCTACAATAGTCCCACCTGCCCGCGTTTGGCCCATATCCCTCCAAACCGGTCCTATCCATGTACCGGTCTGACTGATTCGTAAACGTTGCGATAGTCCCTGCCTCTGCGACCTCCTCTGGCAGCTCGTCCCATTCACCCAGCACCCTTTGTGTGAAAAAGTTACCCCTCAGATTCCTATTAAATATTTTCCCCCTTCTCCTTAAATCCCTGACACCTGGTCCTCAATTCCCTTCCTCTGGGCAAGAGACTGTGTCTAGTCTGAAGAAGGGTGTCGACCCGAAACAGCCCCCATTCCTTCGCTCCAGAGATGCTGCCTGTCCCGCCGAGTTACTCCAGCATTTTGTGTCTACCTGAATAATGTTGGACATTTACTCCCTGGAAGAAAGGTTCTGACTGTCCACCCTCTCTATGCTTCTCATAATTTTAGATGCAACATTGGGAACTCCAATGATTGGGAAATGGGTGAACAGGCAGGGAATGAGAGTGATTGACTGTGTGATATTGTAGATTTCCACCCCAGAGAGTTGTGAATCTGTGGAATTCTCTGCCACAGAAGGCAGTGAAGACCAATTCACTGGATGTTTTCAAGAAAGAGCTAGATTTAGCACAGGGCTAATGGAATCAAGGGATATGGGGAAAAGGCAGGAATGGGGTACTGATTTTGGATGATCAGTCATGATTACATTGAATGGCAGTGCTGTCTCGAAGGGCCGAATGGCCTACTCCTGCACCTATTGTCTATTGTCTGGAGTATCGTGTGCAGTTTTGGTCACCTAATTTGAGGAAGGACATTCTTGCTTTGAGGCAGTGCAGGTTAATCCCCGGGATGGCGGGACTTTTTTCTATTTTTCTAAGTTTCTATTTTCTAATATGATACTCCACTGTTCCAATTATAGTGTCATACAGCAATGGAACAGGCCCTTCGGCCCAACTTGCCCATGCCGACCCAAGATGACCTGTCTCCACTAGCATCTGTGTTTCTGCTTCTATGAGATAAAAACTAACCGTCTCCATCCATGTCCTCGTCGCAGGCATCACCTTTCCCATCATTATCCGTGTCCCTTTGATCATTGTTAATCGATAACCGACAGTTATCACAAGCGTCGCCATAGTTATCCTCGTCAGTGTTCAGCTGGTTGATGTTACGGACCAGCACGCAGTTGTCCTGGAGAGAGATGGCAATGTTCGTAAGTCCTTGATGTTCTTGATTAGTACGGGTGTTATGGGGAGAAGGCTCAGGAGAATGGAGAGGAGAGATAGATCAGCCATGATTCACAGCGAAAGGATTTGAGTATAGGAGCAGGGAGGTTCTACTGCAGTTGTACAGGGTTTTGGTGAGGCCACACCTGGAGTATTGCGTACAGTTTTGGTCTCCAAATCTGAGGAAAGACATTCTTGCCATAGAGGGGGTACAGAGAAGATTCACCAGACTGATTCCTGGGATGTCAGGACTTTCATATGAGGAAAGACTGGATAGACTCGGCTTGTACTCGCTGGAATTTAGAAGATTGAGGGGGGATCTTATAGAAACTTCCAAAATTCTTAAGGGGTTGGACAAGCTAGATGCAGGCAGATTGTTCCCGATGTTGGGGGAATCCAGAACAAGGGGTCACAGTCTAAGGATAAGGGAGGATCCCTTTAGGACTGAGATGAGGAAAACATTCTTTACACAGAGAGTGGTGAGTCTCTGGAATTCTCTGCTACAGAAGGTCGTTGAGGCCAGTTCATTGGCTATATTTAAGAGGGCGTTAGATGTGGCACTTGTGGCTAAAGGGATCGGGGGTATAGAGAGAAGGCAGGTACGGGATACTGAGTTGGATGATCAGCCATGATCACATTGAATGGTGGTGCAGGCTCGAAGGGCCAAATGGCCTACTCCTGCACCTATTTTTCTATGTTTCTATGTTTCTATGGCAGAGTAGTCTTGATGGGCCAAATGGCCTAATTCTGCTCCTATCCCTTATGAACTTGAATTATGAGATAGGAAGGTTGTACCTCATCTCCCTCTTATGTCTGTATTATCCCCTTTGCTGTATCTATTGTACTTGAGTTTGAACTGGGTACGGTACATCTTAGTTTTGGTTTTTAGTTTTACAATGTGGAGCAGCGGTGGAGCTGCTGCCTCACAGCGCCAGAGTCCCAGGTTCGATCCCGACTACGGGTGCTGTATGTGTGGAGTTTTGTACGATCTCCCTGTGACCGCGTGGGTTTGACCCGCCTGCTCCGGTTTCCTCCCACACTCCAAATATGTACAGATTTGTAGGTTTATTTGAAAATTGTGAATTGTTCCTAGTGTGTGGATAGTGCTAGTGTACGGGGATCGCTGGTCGGCGCGGACCCGGTGGGCTGAAGGGCCTGTTTCCGTGTTGAATATCTAAACTGAGCTAACAAAGGTGCAGTTAAAAAATGGACCTACAGATCTGTACGTCTTTGGAGTGTGGGAGGATGCTGATGCACACGGAAAAAACCCACGTGGTCAAGGGGAGGGACGTGCAAACTCCACACAGACAGCACCCGTGGCTAGAATGAACCCGGGTCTGTGGCGCTGCACGGCAGCAACTCTACCGCTGCGCTACCATGCAGCCCCAATGCAATCTGACCTGTTTGAATAACATGCAACATTCTTAAGGGGTTGGACAGGCTAGATGCAGGAAGATTGTTCCCGATGTTGGGGAAGTCCAGGACAAGGGGTCACAGTTTAAGGATAAGGGGGAAGTCTTTTAGGACCGAGATGAGAAAAACATTTTTCACACAGAGAATGGTGAATCTGTGGAATTCTCTGCCACAGAAGGTAGCTGAGGCCAGTTCATTGGCTATATTTAAGAGGGAGTTAGATGTGGCCCTTGTGGCTAAAGGGATCAGGGGGTATGGAGAGAGGGCAGGTACGGGATACTGAGTTGGATGATCAGCCATGATCATATTGAATGGCGGTGCAGGCTCGGAGGGCTTTATGGCCCACTCCTGCACCTATTTTCTATGTTTCTATTTCGCTGCAATAAACTTAAATGTAAACCTAAAATCAGTCCCAAGACTGCAGCACCCAAGGCATTGGTTACAAACTGGAACAACACACATCCGCTTGGATAGAGTTGCCGCTCCCGGCTTTAACTGATGCTGTGTGAGTTTTGCCAAGCTACTTTGCTTCATCGGCAGATGCAAAGTGCTAGAGTTACTCAGTGGGCCAGACAGCATCTGTGGAGAATTTGGACAGGTGACATTTTGGCTCGGGACCCTTTTACAGACCGATCTCTTGCTTCAGCCTCATCTTTTACTTCTGCTTCAACTGTAGTAGAGTTGGCCTTTGGATCACAGGATGCTCTTTGGCAGTCCAGGGCGGCACGGTGGTGCAGCGGTAGAGATGCTGCCTGACAGCACCAGAGACCTGGGTTCGATCCTGACTACGGGTGCTGTCTGGATGGAGTTAGTCCGTTCTCCCTGCGACTACGTAGGTTCCCCGGGGCGCTCCGGTTTCCTCCCAAACCCCAAAGACGTACAGGCTTTGATTTGTCCTTTTCACACCTTTCATTCTCTTGTTCTTTGTACCTTTTCATATTTCCCTCTCCCATGATTCTCAGTCTGAGGAAGAGTCTCGACCTGAAACATCACTCATTCCTTCTCTCCAGAGATGCTGCCTGTCCCGCTGATGTTACTCCAACATTGTGTGTCTATCTTCAGGTTAAATCTTCAAGGGGTCACAGTTTAAGAATAAGGGGTAGGCTATTTGGAACGGAGATGAAGAAAAGCTTTTTGACACAGATAGTTGTGAATCTGTGGATTCTCTGCCTCAGAAGGTAGTGAAGGCCAATTCTCTGGATGCTTTCAAGAGAGAGTTAGATAGAGCTCTTAAAAATAGTGGAGTCAAGGGATATGGGGAGAAGGCAGGAACGGGGTACTGATTGGGAATGATCAGCCATGATCACATTGAATGGCGGTGCTGGCACAAAGGGCTGAATGGCCCACACCTGCACCTATTGTCTATTGTTGGTAGGTTAATTGACTTTGGTAAAATGATTCCTAGTGTGTAGGATAGTGCTAGTGTGCGGGGTGTTCACTGGTCTGCATGGACTCGGTGGGCTGAAGGGCCTGTTTCCGCGCTGTATCTCTAAAATCAAATGGCAAAGAATGGAGATAGGGTACTGGCCATTCCCACTTTGCTCGTTGCCATTTTTATGGACGGAATTGACGGCGCTGTGGCCATTGAAATGAAATCTTTCAGGTTCAATCTCAGGTCATGAGTCACATCCAAGCCCTCTCACACGGACACTTCTGCACAGTTTACCTGTCGGCGCGGCCCAGATTAATTGCCTCTTCCCGAGAGTTAGTCACTAGCCAGGCCTCGACTCAACCTGCACTTTGTTGAGTCACAGCCAGGTTGCCAGCTGGTGGCTGAGACTGCCCTGACCCAGGGGTGAACCTGACTGAATGTGTTCCAGCCACCATCATCGCATGCTGCCAATGCATCATACACGCACACACACGCACAGGCACACACACACACACACACACACACACAGGCACACACCGATGCACGTTCAAATGTGCTCACATGCACACACTCATGCACACACACATACACACGCACACACCCACGCACGCAGGCACACGCACGCACAGATGAACGTGCAAACGTGTACACGCACACACACTAATACATGCACACATGAACACGCACACATGCGCACACACACATGCACATCCGCACACACACGCATGCATACACATGCACATGCACACACACACACATCACTCCAAACCCATCAGATAAAATGTAAAGAAGTGTGAACACCTCCAGATTCAGGGACAGCTTCTTCCCAGCTGTTATCAGGCAACTGAACCATCCCACCAGCAAGAGGGGAATGTTGTTGGGTTACCAGAGGACAACACCTGTCAGAGGAGGTAGTTGAGGCAGGTACGAGAAGCAACATTTAATATATATTTGCACAGGTAAATGGATAGGACAGGTTTAGAAAGATATAAGGGCCGATTGCAGGCAGGTGGGACTCGTGTCGATGGGGCATATTGGTCGGACTGGGCCGAAGGGCCTGTTTCCACACTGTATCACTCTATGGCTCGATAGAAACAGGTCCTGCGGCACAGAATGCTCAAAGATGAAGCCCATGTTTTGTCATTAATGTTGAAGGCATCATGCCGTTGCCGTGATGCCTTCAACCAGACTCCAGAGACGCTGCCTGGAGTCTTTGCCTTCGGTTAAACCCGCCATTTTGTTAAACACGCACCTGCACGTTGAAAATGCCATCTCCATCTGCGTCATCATCACAAGCATCGCCTCCTCCGTCACCATCAGCATCTTCTTGCCCAGAATTAGGAACAAACATGCAGTTATCCTGAGTTTGGAGAAAGACAATAAGGAAAATAAATCAATGATTTGGATGAAAGGATTCAAAGTAACATTAGCAAATTTGCAGATGACACAAAGCTGGGTGGCAGTGTGAACTGTGAGGAGGATGCTATGAGAATGCAGGGTGACTTGGACAGGTTGCGGGAGTGGGCAGATGCATGGCAGATGAAGTTTAATGCGGATAAATGTGGGGTTATCCACTTTGGTAGCAAAAACAGGCAGGCAGATTACTATCTAAATTGCGTCAAGTTGGGAAAAGGGGAAGTACAATGGGATCTGGGGGTCCTTGTACATCAGTTTATGAAAGTAAGCATGCAGGTACAGCAGGCAGTGAAGAAAGCGAATGGCATGTTGGCAAGTGGAATCGAATATTGGAGCAAAGAGGTCCTTCTGCAGTTGTACAGAGCCCTAGTGAGACAACACCTGGAGTACTGTGTGCAGTTTTGGTCCCCTTATTTGAGGAAGGACATTCTTGCTATTGAGGGAGTGCAGCGTAAATTTACAAGGTTAATTCCCGGGATCGCGGGACTGTCATACGCTGAGAGAATGGAGCAGCTGGGCTTGTACACTCTGGAGTTTAGAAGGATGAGAGGGCATCTCATTGAAACATATAAGGGCTTGAACACACTAGAGGCAGGAAACATGTTCCCGATGTTGGGGGAGTCCAGAACCAGGGGCCACAGTTTAAGAATAAGGAGTAAGCTATTTAGAACGGAGACGAGGAAACACTTTTTCTCACAGAGAGTGGTGAATCTGTGGAATTCTCTGCCTCAGAGGGTGGTGGATGTAGGTTCTCTGGATGCTTTCAAGAGAGCTAGATAGGGCTCTTAAAAATAGTGGAGTCAGGGGATATGGGGTGAATGCAGGAACAGGGTACTGATTGGGATGATCAGCCATGATCACATTGAATGGCGGAGCTGGCATGAACGGCCGAATGGCCTACTCCTGCACCAATTGTCTATTGTCTAAAACGACATAAATCAGAAGAGTAAAACCGCTATTAGTAAGTTCATAGGTTCATAAGTTCTAGGAGCAGTTCTTGGAGCAGAATTAGGCCATTCGGCCATCGTCTACTTCGCTATTCAATAATGGCTGATCTATCTCTCCCACCTAACCCCATTCTCCTGTCTTCTCCCCATAACCCCTGACGCCCGTACTAATCTAGAATCTATCAATATCCTACCTTAAAAATATCCATTGGCTTGGCCTCCACGGCCATCTGCGGCAATGAGTTCCACAGATAGAAACATAGAAATTAGGTGCAGGAGTAGGCCATTCGGCCCTTCGAGCCTGCACCGCCATTCAATATGATCACGGCTGATCATCCAACTCAGTATCCCGTACCTGCCTTCTCTCCATACCCCCTGATCCCCTTAACCACAAGGGCCACATCTAACTCCCTCTTAAATATAGCCAATGAACTGGCCTCAACTACCCTCTGTGGCAGAGAGTTCCAGAGACCCACCATTCTCTGTGTGAAAAAAGTCCTTCTCATCTCGGTCCTAAAGGATTTCCCCGTTATCCTTAAGCTGTGACCCCTTGTCCTGGACCTCCCCAACATCGGGAACAATCTTCCTGCATCTAGCCTATCCAACCCCTTAAGAATTTTGTAAGTTTCTATAAGATCCCCTCTCAATCTCCTAAATTCTAGCGAGTATAAACCGAGTCTAAGCAGTCTTTGTTCATAAGACAGTCCTGACATCCCAGGAATCAGTCTGATTCACTGATTTACTACCCTCTGACTGAAGACATTTCTCCTCATCTCCTTTCTAAAGGTACATCTCTACCCCAGCGCCACCATGCTGCCCTGTCCTACACATACTTTATACCATTCTATACTAAACACTAGGGACAACTTACAGAGGGCAAATTAACCTACAAACCTGCATGTCTTTGGAATGAGGGGAGGAAACCGGAGCACCAGGAGAAAACCTGTCCTATCCATGTACCTGCCTAATTGCAATCACAGGGAGAACATACAAACTCCGCACAGACAGCACCCGTAGTCTGAATCGAACCCGATTCTCTGGCCCTTACCCTGTCCCACTTACGCAACCTTTACAGGCGACTGCCAGCACCCGTGATAGAATGTGAGAGTTGGTGAGAGGTCACCCGAGACATGTCGCCAGGGTCGCCTGTATGGTCGTCAGAGGTCTCCAATGGTTATGAGAGGTCTCCAAAGAGTTGTATCTCTTTCTGGTCGCTGCTGAATTTTCAACATGTTGAAAATTTTGGCGACCTATCACGGGTCCCAGCAGTGATAGAAACATAGAAAATAGGTGCAGGAGTAGGCCATTCGACCCTTCGAGCCTGCACCGCCATTCAATATGATCACGGCTGATCATCCAACTCAGTATCCTGTACCTGCCTTCTCTCCATACCCCTTTATCCCTTTAGCCACAAGTGCCACATCTAACTCCCTCTTAAATATAGCCAATGAACTCGCCTCAACTACCTTCTGTGGCAGAGAATTCCAGAGACTCACCACTCTCTGTGTAAAGAATGTTTTCCTCATCTCGGTCCTAAAGGAATTCCCACTTATCCTTAGACTGTGACCCCTTGTTCTGGACTCCCCCAACATCGGGAACAATCTTCCAGCATCTAGCTTGTCCAACCCCTTAAGAATGTTGTAAGTCTCTATAAGATCCCCCTCAATCTTCTAAATTCCAGCGAGTACAAGTCGAGTCTATCCAGTCTTTCTTCATATGGAAGTCCTGCCATCCCAGGAATCAGTCTGGTGAACCTTCTCTGTACTCACCCCCCTTTCCACAATACTCCAGGTGTGGTCTCACCAAAGCCCTGTACAACTGCAGTAGAACCTCCCTGCTCTTATACTGAAATCCTTTTGCTATGAATGCTGACATACCATTCGCTTTCTTCACTGCCTGAACCATGACACCGAGGTCTCGTTGCATCTCCCCTTTTCCTAATCGGCCACCATTCAGATAATGTAAAGGTCGCGTAAGTGGGACAGGCCCTAACGGCAGCAACGCTACCGCTGCACCACCGATAAGCCTTTTAATTTTTGCGAAGCACTTGCTTCCAAAGCCTAATGAGGAAAAACTTTCTCTCACAGAGAGTGGCGAGTCTGTGTAATTCTCTGCTTCAGAGGGCGGTGGAGGCTGGTTCTCTGGATGCTTTCAAGAGAGAGCTAGATAGGACTCTTAAAAATAGCGGAATCAGGGGATACGGGGAGAAGGCAGGAACGGGGTACTGATTGGGGATGATCAGCCATGATCACATTGAATGGCGGTGCTGGCTTGAAGGGGCAAATGGCCTACTCCTGCACCTAGTGTCTAATTGCTTGCCAAGATCTACCGCAGTTAAAGAAATAAATGGGTTAAATAAAAACTGGAATGGAAACTGAACGTCTGATGCCAAGCTCTATTTTGGTCGAAACGATCTCATTCCTCTTCCTAAGAATAAGGCCCAGTGAACAAGAATTAATATTCTCTTCCCATCTGCTCTTGGCATAAAATAAAAGCAGAGGATACGGGGAAAGCAGTGTTGTGGAGAAAGAAACACGGATAATACGGGAGATCAAATTTATAGTTGAAATGTTTTATGGAGCGGCACGGTGGCGCAGCGGTAGAGTTGCTGCCTTGCAGCGCCAGAGACCCGGGGGCCATCCCGACTACGGGCGCTGTCTGTGCGGAGTTTGTACGTTGCACCCCGTGACCTGCGTGGGTTTTCTCCGAGATTTTCGGTTTCCTCCCACGCTCCGAAGACGTACGGGTTTGTAGGTTTAATCGGTTTTGGTAAAATTTGCAAATTGGTCGCTGGCCGGCGAGGACTCGGTGGGCCGAAGGGCCTGTTTCCGCACTGTGTCTCTGAACTAAACTAATGAACGAAACAGCACATGACGACAATCGAGCCATTCACAGTGTACGGATACGTGATAAGGGAATAGCATTTAGTGCAAGGTAAAGCTAGTCAGGTTTTTGAACCTCTATCGCCATCTTACTGCCAACACGTTTCCTGACATGTACAGTGCATTCAGAAAGCATTCAGACCCCTTCACTTTTTCCACATTTTGTTATGTTACAGCCTTATTCTAAAATGGATTTAAAAAAAATGTTTTAATCATCAATCTACACACAATACCCAATAATAAAAAGGCAAAAACAGGCGTTTAGAAATTTTTTGCAAAGGAATTAAAAAGAAATAACTGAAATATCTAATTTACATAATATTCAGACCATTTACTCAGTATTTTATTGAGGCACTTTAGGCAGCGATTACAGCCTCGGGTCTTCTTGGGTATGATGCTACAAGCTTGGCACATCTTGTATTTGGGTGATTTCTCCCATTCCTCTCTGCAAATCCTCTCAAGCTGTGTAAGGTTGGATGGGGGTGGGGGGGCGTCAATGCAGTTATTTTCAGGTCCCTCCAGAGACGTTCGATCGGGTTCAAGTCCGAGCTCTGGCTGGGCCACTCAAGGACATTCACAGACTTGTCACAAAGCCACTCCTGCGTTGTCTTGGCTGCGTGCTTAGGGCCATTGTGCTGTTGGATGGTGAACCTCCACCCCAGTCCTGAACGCTCTGGAGCAGGTTTTCATCAAGGATCTCTCTCTGTACTTTGCTCCGTTCATCTTTCCCTCGACCCTGACTAGTCTCCCAGTTCCTGCCACTGAAAAACATCCCCACAACATGATGTTGCCACCACCATGCTTCACCGTAAGTATGGTATTGGCCAGGTGATGAGCGGTGCCTGGTTTCCTCCAGATGTGACGCTTGGCATTCAGGCCAAAGAGTTCAATCTTGGTTTCATCAGACCAGAGAATCTTGTTTCTTATGGTCTGAGAGCCATAGGTGCCTTTTGGCAAACTCCAAGCGGACTGTCATGTGCCTTTTACTGAGGAGTGGCTTCCATCTGGCCACTCTACCATAAAGGCCTGATTGGTGGAGTGCTGTGGATATTGTTGTCCTTCTGGAAGGTTCTCCCATCTCCACAAAGGAACTCTGGAGCTCTGTCGCAGTGACCATCGGGTTCTTGGTCACCTCCCTGACCAACGCCCTTCTCCCCCGATCGCTCAGGTTGGCCGGGCGGCCAGATCTATGAAGAGTCCTGGTGGTTCCAAAGTTCTTCCATTTAAGAATGACGGGGGCCACTGTGCTCTTCGGGACCTGCAATGCTGCAGAAATTGTTTTATTCCCCTCCCCAGATCTGTGTCTCAACACAATCCTGTCTCGGAGGTCTATGGACAATTCCTTCATCTTCAGGGCTTGGTTTTTGCTCTGACATGCACTGTCAACTGTGGGACCTTATATAGACAGGTGCGTGCCTTTCCAAATCATGTCCAATCAATTTAATTTACCACTGGTGGACTCCAATCAAGTTGCAGAAACATCTCAAGGATAATCAATGGAAACAGGATGCACCATAGCTCAATTTTGAGTGTCATAGCAAAGGGTCTGAATACTTATGGAAATGTGATATTTTAACTATTTCTTTTTAATTGCAAACATTTCTAAACACCTGTTTTCGCATCTTCTTTCTGGGGTATTGTTTGTAGATTGATGATTTAAAAAAAATCAATTTTAATGCATTTTAAAATAAGGCTGTAACATGACAAAATGTGGAAAAAGTGAAGGAGTCTGAATACTTTCTGAATGTGCTGTATTTTGATTACATATTAGATCAAAATGACCTTGAAGCTCTGCTGGGGAAGTCCAGAACCAGGGGCCACTGTTTGAGAATAAGGGTTAAGCCATTTAGAACGGAGATGAGGTTTCTAGAACCAGGGGCCACAGTTTAAGAATAAGGAGTAAGCCATTCAGAACGGAGACGAGGAAACACTTTCTCTCATAGAGAGTTGTGAGTCTGTGGAATTCTCTGCCTTAGAGGACGGTGGTGGCCGATTTCTCTGGATACTTTCAAGAGAGAGCTGGATAGGGCTCTTAAAGGTAGCGGAGTCAGGGGATATGGGGAGAAGGCAGGAACGGGGCACTGATTGGGGATGATCAGCCATGGTCACATTGAATGGTGGTGCTGGCTCGAAGGGCTGAATGGCCTACTCCGGCACCTATGCTCTATTGTCTATTGACCCCACTGTGGACATTGGACTTTTTCTCTGGAACTGATGCACCCCAATGCTGAGAAAATATATTCTGAACGTTGCATTTTCACCTTAGCTCAACCTGTTGTACTTGAGTTGGACTAGATTGTATTTATGTATTGTATTAACTGGCCAGGTCATGAGGTCATATGGAATAGGAGTAGAATTAGGCCATTTGGCCCATCAAGTCTACTCCGCCAATTCAATTTAGTTTGGTTTATTTTAGAGATACGGCCCGGAAACAGGCCCTTCGGCCCACCGGGTCCGCGCCGACCAGCGATCCCCGCACACTAACACTATCCTACACACACTAGGGATAATTCTTACATTTACCAAGCCAATTCACCGACAAACCTGTACGTCTTTGGAAACCGAAGATCTCGGAGAAAACCCACGCAAGTCACGGGGAGAACGTACAAACGCCGCACAGACAGCGCCCGCAGTCGGGATCGAACCCTGGTCTCCGGTGCTGCATTGGCTGTGAGGCAGCAGCTCTACCGCTGCGCCACCGTGACGGTGGCAGATCTATCTGATGGACAATCTATCTCACCCTCCTAACCACATTCTCCCGCCTTCTCCCCGTAACCACAGTTTGGATACCATGCAAAACAAAGCTTATCACGGTACCTTGGTACACACGACAATAATAAATCCTTGGTACTCGTGGCAATATTAAACCTAAACCTAAAGCTAAGCATGCATCAATCAAAGACACATCCTGTAGGTTCCAGAGAAAGACACAAAGTGCTGGAGTAATATTGAATGGCGGTGCTCGCTCGAAGGGCCGAATGGCCTACTCCTGCACCTATTTCCTATGTTTCTATGTAACGCAGCAGGTCCAAGCAGCATCTCTGCAGAACACGGATAGGTGACGATTCAGGTCGGGACCCTTCTTCAGCCCAAGAACGTCACCCATTCGTGTTCTCCAAAGATGCTGCACTTACCCGTTGAGTTCCTCCAGCACTTTGTGCCTTTCTTTGGTACACACAGTCTTTGGGTCTCTTGCCCAGACTAGGGGGAATCGAGAACCAAAGGACATAGGTTTAAGGTGAAGGGGGAAAGATCTTACAGGAATTTTACAGAGGGCTAACACACAAAGGGTGGTGGGTGTATGGAACGAGCTGCTGGAGGAGGTAGTTGAGGCAGGTTTAAAAAGCAATTAGAGAGGTACATGGATAGGACAGGTTTAGAGGGGTATTGGCCAAGTGCCGGCAGGTGAGACTAGTGTAGATGGGACATGTTGGTCGGTATGGGCAAGTTGGGCCGAAGGGCCTGTTTCCACGCTGTATGACTCTATGAGTCTATGACCCACCAGCTCCTGCAGTTCCTTGCTATTACACATGGCTTCCAGTTTTCTCTAAAGTCTTCTTTACCCTGTTGGCTCCTTTCCCTCCTTTTGCAAGTCTCCACATGCCCCATAACCAAGCAGAATATACGTTGTTTAGTTTAGTTTGGAGACATAGGCCCTAAAACAGGCCCTTCGGCCCACCGAGTCTATGCCGACCATCGATCCCCAAGCACTAGCACTGCCCTACACACTGTAGGCATGTTACAAAACTTACCTTCAGCGGTGCTGCAGTTCTGCCGCTGGCCGTGTGCGCGACTTCGGTGCCTTTAAGGGGGGGGCGGGGTTAAAATGCGTTTTTTCCCTTGCCACCGGAATTATATTTTCTCGGAGTGCGAGCTATTTCTGGAGATTCGTACCGACTACCGGTAAGTAACATTTTTTTTTTAATCGCCCGACTATTTCAGCTCTGCAGTAAAATAAAAATTAGCTCCTAATGCCGTGAACGCCGACAACGGGGACTGATTTTACGTAGGGGACAGGTAAGTGAAAGCTGTTTATTTTTACATATAAACTTGCTTTTTTAGGGGACTTTAATCAATATTTCATGTTGCGAAACGGTGATTTAGTCCCCATATGAACTGGCAGAATTTTTCCTGCCGATATTGGGTTTAAATTCACCGCAACTGCAACGTTCCAATCCATCGCGTTCCATAAAATCCCACCCGCAAGCTGTTTAAAAAGCCCATTAATTTATGGGCATTAAAAACTAAATTCCTTCAATTTGGCCTATAAATTCATAACAATTAAATTAAAAAATCACGTTATATTGTGAATTCTTGTGTGAATGTTGTTTGGACACTTAGGCTTTAAAAAAAAAGTTAATATTTTCTTAAGAAATGGATAGATGTTTAGATCTAGTAATTGAATTTTGTAATTAGCTACAATTGGGTAACTAACTAATTATGTGCTTTAATTTCAGGTCATCCAAGTAAGATGGTTTCATATTTGTTTCAGAATACTTCAATCTATAATAACTGAAAATTTCTTTCAGTTCTCTTAATTTTTAAGAAAGTTATGGGCTTTTGACTGTCCTCGATCACAACTTTTGTGTTAAGTCAATGGAAAGGCAATGGGGAACAAGATGCTAATTTCCAAGTATGAAAATGGCCATAACATTTTTTACACTGAAGATATGAAAGTGAATTAGGTGTCAAATTAAACTTCTTTGTATGCTTTTTCTAATGGGGTAAATTGCAGACTTGATTTTTAAAATCTCAAAATTTTGTAACATTGCTACACACTGGGACAATTTACAGAAGCCAATTCACCGACAAACCTGTACGTCCCAGGAATGTGGGAGGAAACCAGAGCGCCTGGAGGTAAACCCACGCAGGTCACAGGGGAGAAGGTACAAATCCGTACAGACAGCACCTGTAGTCAGGATGGAACCCGGGTCTCCTGCGTGCGAGGCAGTGACTCTACCGCTGCGCCACCGTGCCCTCCATGTCCTCGTGAGTGAACCGCGTAGATTCTGGGGGCGGAACGTGCAGCGTCTACTAACCTTCCTGCAACTCTTGTCAGCGCACCTCAGCTCCTGGTCCGGATATCCGTCAATGTCAGTGTCTTTGCCACAAGTGTAGCCGTTTCCAGCCCAGCCGATTCCACACTATGGAGAGAGGCACAAAGACACTATTAGCAGCCTGTCACACACGTGGCTGAAGGCTAGACCGCCCCTGCTATTTATGAAGTTATTGCACACCTTGGCACCTTGCGTTTCGGAGAGAGTTAGATTTAGCTCTTGGGGCTAAAGGAATCAAGGGACAGGGGGGAAAAAGCAGGAACGGGGTACTGATTTTGGATGATCAGCCATGATCATATTGAATGGTGGTGCTGGCTTGGACCGGATTTCCTCCTCCTGCACCCATTTTTCTATGCTTCTGTGCTTCTGGGTTTATGCAAAGCACCTTTCTGGCCTGGGCCTCCTCCACTGTCAGAATGAGGCCCAGTGCAAATTGGAGGAGCAGCACCTCATACTTCACTTGGGCTGCTTACACCCTAGCGGTATGAACCCTAGTCTAACATTGGTAGTGGGGAAACTGCTAGCGTCAGTTATTAAAGATGGGATAGCAGCGCATTTGGAAAGTGGTGAAATCATTGGACAAAGTCAGCATGGATTTACGAAAGGTAAATCATGTCTGACAAATCTGATAGAATTTTTCGAGGATGTAACTAGTAGAGTGGATAAGGGAGAACCAGTAGATGTGTTATATCTAGACTTTCAGAAGGCTTTCGACAAGGTCCCGCATAAGAGATTAGCATACAAACTTAAAGCACACGGTTTTGGGGGTTCAGTATTGATGTGGATAGAGAACTGGCTAGCAGACAGGAGGCAAAGGGTAGGAGTAAACGGGTCCTTTTCAGAATGGCAGGCAGTGACTAGTGGGGTGCCGCAAGGCTCAGTGCTGGGACCCCAGCTATTTACAATATATATTAATGATTTGGACGAGGGAATTCAATGCAACATCTCCAAATTTGCAGATGATACCAAGCTGGGGGGTATAGTTAGGTGTGAGGAGGATGCTTGGAGGCTGCAGGGTGATTTGGATAGGCTGAGTGAATGGGCAGATGCATGGCAGATGTTATGTTAGTTCTATGTTATCCACTCCCTACACACTCGAAGCGATTTACAGGGGCCGATTAACCGACAAACCCGCACGTCTTTGGGACGTGGGAGGAAAATGGAACGACGGGAGGAAACCCACGCGGTCGTAAGGAGAACGCGCAAACTCTGCACTGACAGCAACCGGGGTCAGGATCGAACCTGCATCTCCGGTGTGGTGAGAGAGCTGCTCTGCCAGCTGCACCACCGTGCTGCCCTTGAATTTAATTTTCCAAGGCTTTGAAACATGTTACGATGTGCCGGATATTACAGTGGACCAAAGTGCCCAAGGACAATTGAAAAGGAACCAGATATTTTTAGAGTAACTCAGTGGGTCAGGCAGCATCTCTGGAGAAAAGGAACAGGTGGCGTCTTGGGTTGAGACCCATCTGACCCATTGTGTCAGACTCGATAACAATCAGCATGGGAGCACCTCAGGGCTGCGTGCTCAGCCCCCTGCTGCACTCACTCTATACTCATGACTGCGTAGCCGGTCATAGCGCGAACTCCATCATCAAGTTCGCTGACGACACCACTGTTGTGGGACGTATCACTGATGGGGATGAGTCCGAGTATAGAAGAGAGATCGAGCAACTGTCCATATGGTGCCAGCACAACAACCTGGCCCTCAACACCAGCAAAACCAAGGAACTGATTGTGGACTTTGGAAGGAGTAGGATGGGGACCCACAGTCCTGTTTATATCAACGGGTCGATGGTTGAAAGGGTCAAGAGCTTCAAATTCCTGGGCGTGCACATCTGTGAAGATCTTTCCTGGTCCAAGAACACAGATGCAATTATTAAGAAAGCTCATCAGCGCCTCTACTTCCTGAGAAGATTACGGAGAGTTGGTCTGTCAAGGAGGACTCTCTCTAACTTCTACAGGTGCACAGTAGAGAGCTTGCTGACTGGGTGCACCGTGGCTTGGTTCGGCAACTTGAGCGCCCTGGAGAGGAAAAGACTACAAAAAGTAGTAAACACTGCCCAGTCCATCATCGGCTCTGACCTTCCTTCCATCGAGGGGATTTATCACAGTTGCTGCCTCAAAAAGGCTGGCAGCATCATCAAGGACCCACACCACCCTGGCCACACACTCATCTCCCTGCTACCTCCGGGTAGAAGGTACAGGAGCCTGAAGACTGCAACAACCCGGTTTAGGAATAGCTACTTCCCCACAGCCATCAGGCTATTAAACCTGGCTCGGAACTCTGAACATTAATATCCCTCCATCTGTTATTTGCACTTTATTAATTTATTAATTCATGGGTGTATTTATGTATATAATTGTAGTCAATGCCTTCTATGTTCTGTTGTGCTGAAGCAAAGAAAGATTTTCATTGTCCTGTCACGGACACATGACAATAAACTCTCTTGACTTTTGACTTTTTGATCTTCAGACCCGAAACGTCACCTATTCCTTTTCTCCAGAGATGCGTCCTGACCCGCTGAGTTACTCCAGCACATTCTTTAGACTATTTTAGTTTAGGTTAATTTAGTTTCGAGATACAGCCCGGAAACAGGCCCTTCGGCCCACTGAGTCCATGCCGGCCAGCGATCACCCATCTGCTAGCTCTAACCTACACACTGGGGCCAACTTACAGAAGCCAATTAACCTACAAACCTGCACGTCTTTGGAGTGTGGGAGAAAACCGGAGCACCCGGAGAAAACCAACGCGGTCACGGGGAGAACGTACAAACTCCGTACAGGCAGCATCCGTAGTCAGGTAGACAAAAGTGCTTGAGAAACTCAGCGGGTGCTTTCGTCCCGAAACGTTGCCTATTTCCTTCGCTCTATAGATGCTGCAGCACCCGCTGAGTTTCTCCAGCACTTTTGTCCACCTTCGATTTTCCAGCATCTGCAGTTCCGTCTTAAACAGCGCCCGTAGTCAGGATGGAACCCGGGTCTCTGTCGCTGTGAGGCAGCAACCCTACCGCTGCGCCACCGGTCAAATAAATGTGCCGTCTATCTTCGGTGACAACCAACGTCCGCAGTTCCTTGCTGCATGGATGGCTTTAGACATTACTAAGTCGGTGCACGCCACGCCTGTGCGTTGAACTCACGATACAAATGATGACGCCGTCCCTCTCCAAGAAGCACTGTGCGTTGGCGTGGCAGGGGTTCAGCAGCCTGTTGTTGCAGCTCTTCTCCGGTTTGCAGCCTCTCGCTTGGTCCCCAGTGTACCCGCTCTCACAGTCTCCACATCTGAACGAACCCTGGGACAATCAGCAAAGAAATATAATAAAGCAGTATAATGTGGATAAATGTGAGGTTATCCACTTTGCTGGCAAAAACATGAGGGTAGACTATTGTCTGAATGGTGGCCGATTAGGAAATGGGGAGTTGCAACGAGACCTGGGTGTCATGGTACATCAGTCATTGAAAGTAGGCATGCAGGTGCAGCAGGCAGTGAAGAAAGCGAATGGTATGTTAGCATTCATAGCGAAAGGATTTGAGTACAAGAGCAGGGAGGTTCTACTGCAGTTGTACAGGGTCTTGGTGAGGCCACACCTGGAGTATTGTGAACAGTTTTGGTCTCCTAATCTGAGGAAAGACATTCTTGCCATAGAGGAAGTACAGAGAAGGTTCACCAGACTGATTCCTGGGATGGCAGGACTTCCATATGAAGAAAGACTGGATAGACGCGGCTTGTACTCGCTGGAATTTAGAAGATTGAGGGGGGATCTTATAGAGACTTACAAAATTCTTAAGGGGTTGGACAGGCTAGATGCAGGAAGATTGTTCCCGATGTTGGGGAAGTCCAGGACAAGGGGTCACAGCTTGAGGATAAGGGGGAAGTCTTTTAGGACCGAGATGAGAAAATCTTTTTTCACACAGAGAGTGGTGGGTCTGTGGAATTCTCTGCCACAGAGGGTAGTTGAGGCCAGTTTGTTGGCTATATTTAAGAGGGATTTAGATGGGGCCCTTGTGGCTAAAGGGATCAGGGGGTATGGAGAGAAGGCAGGTACGGGATACTGAGTTGGATGATCAGCCATGATCATATTGAATGGCAGTGCAGGCTCGAAGGGCCGAATGGCCTACTCCTGCACCTATTTTCTATGTTTCTATGTTTCTATGAAATACATTGGCAAACATTGGCAAATTGCCTGGGGTAAAAGCAAAGCACTGCAGGCCCTGAATATCATAAAGCAAACTAACGTGTGCGGGAAATAGTCAGAAAGCATCCACTGTGAGATAAAGAGAGGTCATATATAAAATCATATGATCACATATATAAAATCCTGCATAAAATCATGAGAGGAATCGATCGGGTAGATTCGCCCACTCTGGGCAAGAGATCCTGTGTAGGTGAATCGAGGACCAGAGGACACAGGTTCAAGGTGAAGGAGAAAAGATTAAATAGGAATCTGAGGGGTAACGTTTTCACACAAAGGGTGGTGGGTGTATTGACAAGCTGCCAGAGGAGGTAGTTGAGGCTGGGACTATCACAACGCTTAAGAAAGTTAGACAGGTACATGGATAGGACAGGTTTGGAGGGATATAGACAAAAAAAAGGCAGGTGGGACTGGTGTAGCTGGGACATGTTGGTCGGTGTGGGTGAGTTAGGCCAAAGGGCCTGTTTCCACGCTGTATCGCTCTATGACTATCATATCTTAGTTCAATTAACTTGAGCTAGATAAGGCTCTTAAAAATAGCGGAGTCAGGGGATAGGGGGAGAAGGCAGGAACGGGGTGCTGATTGAGGATGATCAGCCATGATTATGTTGAATGGCGGTGCTGGCTCGAAGGGCTTAATGGCCTACTCCTGCACCTATTGTCTATTGTTTAAGAAACATTTAGACAGGTACATGGATAGGTCAGGTTTAGAGGGCTATGGGCCCAATGCAGGCAGGTGGGACTAGTGTAGGTGGGGCATGTTGGTCGGGGTGGGACTAGTGTAGGTGGGGCATGTTGGTCGGGGTGGGACTAGTGTAGGTGGGGCATGTTGGTCGGGGTGGGACTAGTGTAGGTGGGGCATGTTGGTCGGGGTGGGACTAGTGTAGGTGGGGCATGTTGGTCGGGGTGGGACTAGTGCAGGTGGAGCATGTTGGTCGGGGTGGGACTAGTGTAGGTGGAGCATGCCAAATGGCCTGTTTCCACGTTGCATGGCTATGAATGTATAATTCCCTGAAAGCGGCATGATAACTACTAGGGCTTTGGTACATTGGCCTTCATCATTCTTGACTCTTGACTGGAGTTACAGGGAGAGGTTGGGCAGGCTCGCACTATATTCCTTGGAGCACAGGGGGCTGAAGGGTGACAATAGACAATAGACAATAGTGATCTTATAGAGGAGTATAAGATTACGAGGGGAATAGATCGGGTAAATGCACAGAGTTTGTTACCCAGAGTAGGGGAGTCAAGAACCAGAGGACATGGGTTGAAGGTGAGGGGAGAACGTATTAAGCACTCCTTGAGCTTGCAAGTTCATGGGTGCGATACGATACGATAGAACCTTCTTTATCCCAGGAGGGAAATTGCTCTGCCAACGGTCATAAAAACACAACATACATGAAACATGAAATTAAAGTGACAAAGGACAAAGGACAAAGGACATGTATTGTCACATACACCAATTGGTGAAGTGAAATTTGACGCCATTGTCATTGCCAAGTGGAAAGGCATTGGGGATGTGCAAAGATTGGGGAGGGGGGGAGAGTCTACCCCACGGCAGAAGGGGGATGAGTTGTACAGTTTGATGGCCAGAGGGAAAAGACAATAGGTAATAGACAATAGGTGCAGGAGTAGGCCATTCGGCCCTCCAAAGAAGAAGGATCTCCTGTGGCGTTCTGTCCTGCATCTTGGTGGAACCAGTCTGTTGCTGAAGGTGCTCCTCAGGTTGACAAGTGTGTCACGGAGGGGGTGAGTGATATTGTCCAGGATTCTCCGCAGTTTGAGGAGCATCCTCCCCTCCAAGACCAACCTCCCATGAATCCAACTCCGCCCCCAGGACGGAGCCAGCCTTCCTGCTGAGTTTGTTGACCCTTTTGGCCATGCAGGAACCAACGGCAGAGAGATTGGAACGGTAGTGGAATAATGTGACAAGTGATGGAAGATCTGGGTCACGATTATGGGCGGGATGGAGCATGGAATCATCCTTCATTATCCTCGCCATCGGCAAATCTATTCTGGTCAGGAAGAGGAAGAGAAAGAGAGAGGGAGTGAGAGGCACAGTGCAGTAGGAAGAGACAGAGAAGGGTTGGGCAGGAGTCAAATGGAATAGGATGTACCACACAGGCAAAGTTACTGTGAGATGTGAAGTTCATTGGAAGCACTGATGGAAGATCGAGGATCACGGCTCAGATTCCTTACCATGGTGTTGATGCACTGGGAGTTAGGGGTACAGCCTCCGTTCCTTCCATCACTGCATTCATCTGTGTCCACGCACACCTGCTCAGTCAGACACATTGCAATTTGGTTAGTAAAGGGACTGTCCCACTTGCCCGACATTCGCGCGCCATTTACGCGACCTGCTAGCGTGTGGGTAGCGTGTGGATACGGGCGCATGGAGTGTCGTGGAAATCTTCGCGCGCCACCGGCCTGTCGCGTAACTGATGGCCAAAGTGGGGCAGGCCCAAGACCCTGGCGCGACGCAACGTCTCGCCTCCAACAGCAGCAGAAGCAGGCAAGCGATCGCCAAGATCGGCCTGGGGCTCACGGCCGTTGCGGATCCGGATCCGCCCCCACTCCTACTCCCAGAGCGGGGCCAAGACGATTGGAGATAGACACAAAATGCTGGAGCAACTCAGCAGGACCGGCAGCATCTCTGGAGAGAAGCAATGGGTGACGTTTCGGGTCGAGACCCTTCTTTCAGACTGAAGAAGAGTCTCGACGCGAAACATCATCCATTCCTTCTCTCCAGAGATGCTGCCCGTCCCGCTGAGTTACTCCTGCATTTTGTATCTATCTTCAAATGACGTCACGCGTTCCAGGCGGCTGTGCGGACGCAGGCGACCGTCGCACGTCAGTCACTACCGGCCTGTGGCGTAAATGACCGCCAAATGGGACAGGCACCTCACACTGTTCATGGACCTTAATGCCCAGTCCTTCTGACCTGCTTGAGTTTAGTTTAGTCTAGTCGAGTCTAGTTTAGTTTTAGTTTAGTTTAGAGTTACAGCGCGGAAACAGGCCCTTTCCATCCACCAGGTCTGTGCGGACCAGCGATCCCCGCACACTAACACTATCCTACACCCACTAGGGACAATTTTTACATTTACACGTAAAAGTACAACCGGCTCAGTCCCTTCTTGTACAGGGCCTCAGCGTTCCTGGACCAGTCCAGTTTACTGTCCAGGTACACACCCAGGTATTTGTACTCCCTGGTAAACTGCACATCCACACCATTGATGGAGACAGGGGACAGGGGCGTTCCTCTCCTCCTAAAGCCCTCCACCAACTCCTCGAAGACACCTCGCTGGCTGCTCACTACTAACCCACGGGTACAAAAAATACCTTTGGGCCATTGAGGTTTTGTGCTTGGTCTGAAGTTTACCTGTTTATGTATCCTTGCGTGTTCCACTCCAACCCCTGATACGCTGCGGCCAGTGTAGCCCGCTGGACAATTCTCACACTTGTAACCGGGGAAGGTGTTCACACAGCGAACTCCAGCAGCACACGGGCTGATCTGACACTGCAGGGGAAAGTTTACAAAGAAACAACATGAGAATTAAAGGAGGCAGACAAAAATGCTGGAGAAACTCAGCGGGTGAGGCAGCATCTATCGAGCGAAGGAAATAGGGGACGTTTCGGGTCGAGGCCTTTCTTCAGACTGAAGGAGGGTCTCGACCCGAAACGTCGCCTATTTCCTTCGCTCCATAGCTGCTGCCTCACCCGCTGAGTTTCTCCGAGATTTTTGTCTACCAGCAATTTTCCAGCATCTGCAGTTCCTTCTTAGAATTAAAGGACATTCCATTAGGAAGGAGATGAGGAGGAGTTTCTTCAGTCAGAGGGTGATGAATATGAAGGCGATGGAATTCAATGCCACAGAAGGTTGTGGAGGCCAAGTCAATGGATATTTTTAAGGCAGGGAAAGATAGATAGATTCTTGATTAGTACGGGTGACAGGGGTTATGGGGAGAAGGCAGGAGAATTCTTAAGGGGTTGGACAGGCTAGATGCAGGAAGATTGTTCCCGATGTTGGGGAGGTCCAGGACAAGGGGTCACAGCTTAAGGATAAGGGGGAAATCCTTTAGGACCGAGATGAGAAGGACTTTTTTCACACAGAGAGTGGTGGGTCTCTGGAATTCTCTGCCACAGAGGGTAGTTGAGGCCAGTTCATTGGCTATATTTAAGAGGGAGTGAGATGTGGCCCTTGTGGCTAAGGGGATCAGAGGGTATGGAGAGAAGGCAGGTACGGGATACTGAGTTGGATGATCAGCCATGATCATATTGAATGGCGGTGCAGGCTCGAAGGGCCGAATGGCCTACTCCTGCACCTAATTTCTATGTTTCTATGAATGGGGTTGAGGGGGAGAGCTAGATCAGCCATGATTGAAGTAGACTTGATGGGCCGAATGGCCTAATTCTGCTCCCATCACTTATGAACTTATTAGACACAACCTATTAGATGAAAAATGCTTGTGAATAAAGGTTAATGTGGTTTAGTTTAGAGCCAGAGCGCGGAAACAGGCCCTTCGGCCCACTGAGTCCGTACTGGTCACCGATCCCTGCACACCAACACAGGAGACAATTTCCAATTTTACCAAGCCAATTAACCTGTGCGTCTTTGGATGGAAACCGGAGCCCCAGCGGAAAAACCCACCTCCTGGATCATGAAGAGAACGTGCAAACTCCGTACGGACAGCATCCGTAGCCAGGATCGAACCCGGGTCTGTGGTGCTGTGAGGCAGCAACTCTACCGCTGCGCCACCATAAGGATAAATAAAGATTTAGAAATAAATTGATATTTGTGCTTCTTGTTAAAATTATAATCAAGAATTGGCACGGTGAATAAGGGTCCTCCCACACAATGTCATAGCGGTCGAGTTCCCGGGATCGATCCCAACTATGCGTGCTGTCTATACGGAGTTTGCACGTTCTCCCTGTGACCTGCGTGGCTTTTCCCCGGGCGCTCCGGTTTCCTCCCACACTCCAGAGACGTACAGGTTTTGTAGGTGAATTGGTTTGGGTACAATTGCAAATTGCCGCTAGTGAGTGTAGGATAGCGTTCATGTGGGGAAGGAAAAGACAGCAGCCATTTTGGTATTTGACCCTCACCTCATCTTCATCGCTACATCGGATTCCATCGCCGACATACCCCTTTGGGCACTGTCCGCACCGGAATCCATCCTTCGTGTCCACACACTTCACTCCACGGAAGCAGGAGTCAGTGGCGCAGCGCAGTTTAGGGACGGTGGGGACCGCAGGTCGTAAATTCAGCTCCTCTAGATCGGTTAAACCAATACCTAAAATAAGAAATGGGACATCAAGTAACCGTTGTGTCGGTGCCAGTTCTGTGTCTGTAAATCACATCTGAAACGTCAAAGACTTGAGGGCAGGGCTTAAGGTCATAATAAGAATCAGAACCACACTTTATTCGTCAAGTACGAGGAATTTCATTGGCCAGGTCAGTCATACAATTAAAAGCAACAAACTCAAAAACACATATTAACATGAACATCCATAGAAACATAGAAATTAGGTGCAGGAGTAGGCCATTCGGCCCTTGGAGCCTGCACCGCCATTCAATATGATCATGGCTGATCATCCAACTCAGTATCCCGTACCTGTCTTCTCTCCATACCCTCTGATCCCCTTAGCCACAAGGGCCACATCTAACTCCCTCTTAAATATAGCCAATGAACTGGCCTCAACTACCCTCTGTGGCAGAGAGTTCCAGAGATCCCACCACTCTGTGTGAAAAAAGTACTTCTCAACTCGGTCCTAAAGGATTTCCCCCTTATCCTTAAGCTATGACCCCTTGTCCTGGACCTCCCCAACATCGGGAACTTTGTAAGTTTCTATAAGATCCCCTCTCAATCTCCTAAATTGTTCATAAGACAGTCCTGACATCCCAGGAATCAGTCTGGTGAACCTTCTCTGCACTCCCTCTATGGCAATAATGTCCTTCCTCAGATTTGGAGACCAGAACTGCACGCAATACTCCAGGTGTAGTCTCACCAAGACCCTATACAACTGAAGTAGAACCTCCCTGCTCCTATACTCAAATCCTTTTGCCACAGTGACTCCTACACATTCCTCACTGTGATGGAAGGCGAAATAAAGTTCAAGTCCCTTCCCTTAGTTCTTCCTCGGTCGTGGGTCTCAAGCCCCAATTGACGGGATAATCTTGACTCCCGTAGACGGCGGCGTTCAGGCCCTCTACGTCGAGGCGATCCGCTCCCACACCGGGGTGATGTCAGCTCCCCCGCGCCGGGCGATCGAACCTCGCGTCGGGAGTCAAGATTGTCCCGTCAATGGGGGCTGGTAGACCCTACCGCCATGTCGGAGCTCCCGACTAGCCTCACCCGAGACTGCGAGCCCTTGATGATAAAGTCCGCGGTGGTCCCAGGCAAGGGATCCGCTCCAAGGTTAAGTCCACGCCCCGCGATAGGGCTCAAAGTCAGTCCGAGTAGGCTCCCAGCTCCAGCGATGGTAGGCCGCAGAGCCCGACGGAGAATGTGATCCGAAAATTAATCACTTCTCCGGCAAGGTAAGAACTTGAAAAAAAGTTTCCCCCTCCCCCCTCCCCCCTCCCCCACGTAAAACAAACCGAAGAACATTAAAACAAAGTTTTAACAACACTAAAAATAACAAAAAGAATGAAAAAACGAACAGACTGCTGGCGGAGCAGCCATCGCCCTGGCGCCCCTGGTGGTATCAGGAATAGGAGTAGAATTACGCTATTCGGCCCATCAAGTCTATTCCGCCATTCAATCATGGCTGATCTATCTCGCCCTCCTAACCCCCTTTAAGGTGAGTGGGGCAAAGTTTAAAGGAGGTTAAACCAGCCTCCCTTCCATTGACTCCATCTACACCTCACGCTGCCTTGGCAAGGCCAGCAGCATCATCAAAACCCAGCTTCACCCCGGCCACTCCCTTTACCCCCCTCTCCCATCAGGCAAGAGGTACAGAAGTGTGAAAGCGCGCACCTCCCGATTCAGGGACAGTTTCTTCCCAGCTGAACTGTCCACTCCTCAGCTAGAGTGCCGTCTGGAACTACCATCTACCTCGTAGGAGAATGTTTAACCATCTTTATTCAAACTTTATCGGAAATTCCTCCTCATCTTCAGTTTGAAGTCACGTCCTAATGCACGTCCTTTTATTCTGAGGCTGTGCAGTCCTAGTCTGGTCCGGGACTTTCCACACATTGGAAATATTCCTTCCACATCCCAGGCCCACTGTGTCTCCCATCGTCCTTCCTCGAAAATATCCCAGAGCCCAACCCTAATCCCGGTTCCCTCCCTTGTCAACCCAAGATCTCGCACCCTTTTTAAAAAAACGTTTAATATCTTTATTTATTAGAGGTACCATAAGTTACATCAGCGTACACCCCTTAGAAACATAGAAACATAGAAATTAGGTGCAGGAGTAGGCCATTCGGCCCTTCGAGCCTGCACCGCCATTCAATATGATCATGGCTGATCATCCATCTCAGTATCCCGTACCTGCCTTCTCTCCATACCCTCTGATCCCCTTTGCCACAAGGGCCACATCTAACTCCCTCTTCAATATAGCCAATGAACTGGCCTCAACTACCCTCTGTGGCAGAGAGTTCCAGAGACCCACCACTCTCTGGGTGAAAAAATTCCTTCTCATCTCGGTCCTAAAGGATTTCCCCCTTATCCTTAAGCTGTGACCCCTTGTCCTGGACCACCCCAACATCGGGAACAATCTTCCTGCACCTAGCCTGTCCAACCCCTTAAGGATTTTGTAAGTTTCTATAAGATCCCCTCTCAATCTCCTAAATTCTAGAGAGTATAAACCGGGTCTATGCAGTCTTTGTTCATAAGACAGTCCTGACATCCCAGGGATCAGTCTGGTGAACCTTCTCTGCACTCCCTCTTTGGCAATAATGTCCTTCCTCAGATTTGGGGACCAGAACTGTACGCAATACTCCAGGTGTGGCCTCACCTTATATTGTATTACAGTCATTGTACCCCTTAGTTTTGTTTAAGGCTTTAAAAAAGAGAGGAAAGAGAAAGAAATAACGGCAAATAAAGTAGAAAAAGAGATTTGAAAGTGCAAAAGCGTGACAGAGGGAGAGGGCACCCTTGGTCGAAGAGTTAGAGACCGGAGAGATTAAGAGATAGACCCTGGAGAGGAAAAAAAAATTAAAAGGTAAAGAAAGAGAAAGAAAGAAGAAAAGCCAGTACCTTTATTATAAACATCGCGCAAAAGGAATCTACCAACTCGACAAGTTTTTCTTCCCCCTTTACCAAGACCCGACACCGGTACTTTTTTTGAGGTATTCTTGCACCTTATCCTTGTAGTAGATTTATAAATGCAGACCACGTCTTATAGAAACAGTCTGATTTTCCTGCCAGTCGGAGTCTCATATCTTCCAAGTGTAGTGTTTCGAACATAGTTGAAATCCACATATTAACTGCTGGTATCGGAGCGTTTTTCCAGAATTTTACAATTAGCTTTTTTTCCAGTTATTAAGCCATATTCAAATAGAGTCTTTTGAAACACATTTAATTCAGGGCTATCTTCCGATGTCCCAAAGATAATCCAATCTGCTTATGGAGGCAGTTTTATTTTAAATATTTTTGTGAAAATTTCAAAACTTTCAGTCCAAAATGTTTGAATTTTTGTACAAAAGACAAATGAGTGCGCTATATTAGCTTCTTGACATTGACATTTATCACAAATAGGTGAGACGTTGGGAAAAAGTTTACTTATTTCAGTTTTTGAATAGTATAATCTGTGCAAGATTTTAAATTGTATTAAGGTGCGTCTTACGTTAATTGAACATTTATGCACATTTAATAAATATTCTTCCCACCATTCTATGGGAATTTTTATACTTAATTATTTTTCCCAGTCTCTCCTGATACCATCTGTTGTTGGTATTTCTGCATTTAGAATAACATTATATATATATGATATTAGGTTTGCTGATTCAGCCTTTGTATTCATTAATTCTTCCAGTAAGTCTGGAGGCATACTTCTTCCAGTAAGTCTGGAGGAGTAAAAATTGGAAAGAGACCTGGTTTTCAAGGGAAATTGGACATCTTGTTCGGAAAAAGAGGGAAATCTACAATAATTATAGGCGGCATGAAGTAAATGAGGTGCTTGAGGAGTATAAGGAATGTAAAAAGAATCTTAAGAAAGAAATTAGAAAAGCTAAAAGAAGATATGAGGTTGCTTTGGCAAGTAAGGTGAAAGTAAATCCAAAGGGTTTCTACAGCTATATTAATAGCAAAAGGATAACAAGGGATAAAATTGGTCCATTGGAGAGACCGAGTGGACAGCTATCTGCAGAGCTAAAAGAGATGGGGGAGATATTGAACAATTTCTTTTCTTCGGTATTCACCAAGGAGAAGGATATTGAATTTTGTCAGGTAAGGGAAACTAGTAGAGTAGCTATGGATACTATGAGTTTCAATGTAAAAGAAGTACTGACACTTTTGAAAAATATAGAAGTGGCTAAGTCTCCAGGTCATGACAGGATATTCCCTAGGACATTGAGGGAAGTTAGTGTAGAAATAGCCGGGGCTATGACAGAAATATTTCAAATGTCATTAGAAACGGGAATAGTCCCCGAGGATTGGCGTACTGCGCATGTTGTTCCATTGTTTAAAAAGGGTTCAAAAAGTAAACCTAGCAATTATAGACCGGTTAGTTTGACTTCAGTGGTGGGCAAATTAATGGAAAAGATACTTAGAGATAATATATATAAGTATCTGGATAAAGAGGGTCTAATTAGGAACAGTCAACATGGATTTATGCCTGGAAGGTCATGTTTGACTAATCTTCTTGAATCTTCTTGAATTTTTTGAAGAGGTTACTAGGGAAATTGACAAGGGTAAAGCAGTGGTGTTGTCTATATGGACTTCAGTAAGGCCTTTGACAAGGTTCCTCATGGAAGGTTGGTTAAGGAGGTTCAACTGTTGGGTATAAATGCAGGAATAGCAAGATGGATTCAACAGTGGCTGAATGGGAGAAGCCAGAGGGTAATGATGGATGGCTGTTTGTCGGGTTGGAGGCAGGTGACTAGTGGGGTGCCTCAGTGGGTCCTTTGTTGTTTGTCATGTACATCAATGATCTGGATGAAGGGGTGGTAAATTGGATTAGTAAGTATGCAGATGATACCAAGATAGGGGGTGTTGTGGATAATGAAGAGGATTTCCAAAGTCTACATAGTGATTTAGGCCAGTTGGAAAAATGGGCTGAAAGATGGCAGATGGAATTTAATGCTGATAAATGTGAGGTGCTACACCTTGGCAGGATAAATCAAAATAGGACGTACATTGTAAACGGTAGGGAATTGAAGAATACAGTTGAACAGAGGGATCTGGGAATAACCGTGCATAGTTCCTTGAAGGCGGAATCTCATATAGATAGGGTGGTAAAGAAAGCTTTTGGTATGCTAGCCTTTATAAATCAGAGCATTGAGTATAGAAGCTGGGATGTAATGTTAAAATTGTACAAGGCATTGGTGAGACCAAATCTGGAGTATGGAGTACAACTTTGGTCGCCCAATTATAGGAAGGATGTCAACAAAATAGAGAGGGTACAGAGGCGATTTACTAGAATGTTGCCTGGGTTTCAACAGCTAAGTTACAGAGATAGGTTGAATAAGTTAGGTCTTTATTCTCTGGAGCGCAGAAGGTTAAGGGGGGACTTGATAGAGGTCTTTAAAATGATGAGAGAGATAGACAGAGTTGATGTGGACAAGCTTTTCCCTTTGAGAATAGGGAAGTTTCAAACAAGAGGACATGACTTTAGAATTAAGGGACAGAGGTTTAGGGGTAACATGAGGGGGAACTTCTTTACTCAGAGAGTGGTAGCGGTGTGGAATGAGCTTCCAGTGGAAGTGGTGGCGGCAGGTTCGTTGGTATCATTTAAAAATAAATTGGATAGGCATATGGATGAGAAGGGTATGGAGGGTTATGGTATGAGTGCAGGCAGGTGGGACTAAGGGAAAAAAGTTGTTCGGCACGGACTTGAAGGGCCGAGATGGCCTGTTTCCGTGCTGTAATTGTTATATGGTTATATGGTTATATGGTTATATTGTGATAGACTTGTGCGTATTTTTTCGGATAGTCAAAGATTTGGATTTTAGTTGTATTTATTTAAATGATAATAGTTTTCCCAATTCATACACATCTCCGAAGATTTTAATTCCAGCTCTTTCCCATTGTATAAATGCTTTATCTATAGTTGAAGGTTTAAATGAGGGGTTTTTACCGATAGGAGATAAGAGAGATAAATTTCTTAATTTTAAATTGTGTTTTAATTGTTTCCAAATTCTAGTTGTACTGTGTATAATTGGATTATTGTTGTAATTTGTATTATTCATCGATGTTGGAGAGAGAAGGATCGCTCCAATATTATATGGAGAGCAGTCCTCTGTCCTGTTTATTAAGAGAATGGCAGGTATGTGTGAATGATCAGTCAAGATCACATTAACGGTGGTGTTGGCTGGAAGGGCTGAATGGCCTCCTCCTGCACCTATTGTCTATTGTCTAAAGGGGGTGGCACGGTGGCGCATCGGTAGAGTTGCTGCCTCACAGCGCCAGAGGCCCGGGTTCAATCCTGACTACGGGTGCTGTCTGAATGGAGTTGGCACCTTCTTCCCCTGACCTGCTCGGGTTTTCCCTGGGAGCTCCAGTTTCCTCCCACACTCCTGAGATGTTCAAGAGTTCAAGATTCAAGAGAGTTTATTGTCATGTGTCTCTGATAGGACAATGAAATTCTTGCTTTGCTTCAGCACAACAGAACATAGTAGGCATGACTACAGAACAGATCAGTGTGTCCATATACCATTGTATAAATATATACACACATGAATAAATAAACTGATAAAGTGCAAATAAACAGATTATTGGCTATTAATGTTCAGAGTTTTGTCCGAGCCAGGTTTAATAGCCTGATGGCTGTGGGGAAGTAGCTATTCCTGAACCTGGTCGTTGCAGTCTTCAGGCTCCTGTACCTTCTACCTGAAGGTAGCAGGGAGATGAGTGTGTGGCCAGGATGGTGTGGGTCCTTGATGATGCTGCCAGCCTTTTTGAGGCAGCGACTGCGATAGATCCCCTCGATGGAAGGGAGGTCAGAGCCGATGATGGACTGGGCAGTGTTGGCTACTTTTTGTAGGTTTGCAGGGTTAATTCACTTGGTAAGATTGTAAATTACCCCGAGTGGGATAGTGTAGGGGGATCGCAGGCCGGCGCGGACTCGGTGTTTGCGCGCGTGGTGTGAGGGTGACAAGTGTTAACATAAGCCGAACGAGTGAAGAAGGGGTCTCGACCCGATAAACGTCGCCCATTCCTTCCCTCCAGAGACGCTGCCTGCCCCCGCTGAGTTATTCCAGCTTTTTGTGTCTGTCTGCCGAACACGTGAAAATCATCCATTCTGACATAAAACAGCATCGAACGTCAGGGATGAAAATGAAGAAGTAACTGGGAAACTTACCACACGCGTGACATTTTGCAATGGTGTATCGCAATAAGGTGGTTTCAGTGACCTGTGAAAATAAAGCAGACTTTTAACAACTTTGGGCTTTTTGTTTTGCTCTGGGATTTGTTTTAATTTTTTGAGCCTTTTTTTTGTGTGTATTTTATTATTCTATTGAGAACTGTGTTTGCCGACCTCTTGTTCCTGCTGCAAGTAAGAATTTCATTGTTCCGTTTCTGTACACAGGAGAATGGATTTGAGTGGGATATAACCATATAACCATATAACGATTACAGCACGGAAACAGGCCATCTCGGCCCTTCAAGTCCGTGCCGAACAACTTTTTTCCCCTAGTCCCACCTGCCTGCACTCATACCATAACCCTCCATACCCTTCTCATCCATATGCCTATCCAATTTATTTTTAAATGATACCAACGAACCTGCCGCCACCACTTCCACTGGAAGCTCATTCCACACCGCTACCACTCTCTGAGTAAAGAAGTTCCCCCTTATGTTACCCCTAAACCTCTGTCCCTTAAATCTCAAGTTATGTCCTCTTGTTTGAATCTTCCCTATTCTCATAGGGAAAAGCTTGTCCACATCCATGATGGATTTATCTACTCACCGCTCCTGACCCTCCTCCACTCGCTCCAACGGTCACGGGATAGATAGATCAGCCATGATTGAATGGAGGTGCTGACTTGTTGGGCCAAAAGGCCTGATTTTTTAGTTTAGTTTAGTTTCGAGGTACCAGATACAGCACAGGAACAGGCCCTTCGGCCCACCGAGTCTGCACTGACCAGCGATCCCCGCACATTAACACTATCCTACACTCACTCCGGACAATTTTACATTTATACTAAGCCAAGTAACCTAAAAAATCTGTACGTCTCTGGAGTGTGGGAGGAAACCGAAGAGCTCGGAGAAAACGCACGCAGGTCACGGGGAGAACGTACAAACTCCGTACAGGCAGCACCCGCAGTCAGGATTGAACCCGGGTCTCCGGCACTGTAAGCGTTGTAAGGCAGCAACTCTACCGCTGTGCCAACGTGCCGCCCCTGATTCTGCTCCAAGAACTTATGAACTTATGACTTCCAACCTAGGAGATCAGTATTACCTGCTGTCTGAGCAGCTGCTTCATTTCTGCAAGCATTTCATTGAGTTGTGTCATCTGGACAACCAAATGCCTTCCCGAATCACCTGCAATGCAAAGAGAACTTGTTACGTGGTTGAGTCTGAAGAAGGGTTTTCATAGAATCATTGAAAATAGGTGCAGGAGTAGGCCATTCGGCCCTTCGAGCCAGCACCTATTGTCTCTTGTCCGTTGTCTATTGAAAAATCTTCACAAGTTACCACGTTTCCCGAGTACGTGCCCATCTGTCCTGAGCTGCGACGTACCCGCTACGTTCATTCTACCTGCTCACCATGAGTTTGATTTTTTTTAATTCAGAAGAGCTCTTGGGTGAACTGGCACAGTGGGACAGGGCTTGGGGGTGAAATGAGTCCTCCTCCTCGCTGCTGCTTACCTACAATGCCAGCAGCATCACTCTGTTGCAACATACAATCCTGGAGAGCCGCCACCTTATTGATCGACCCTCCCAAGACGAACTTCACATCCTCGACAGATTCCTGCAAAAAGCAAAAAATGTATCAGCGTGAGACAAGGTTCCAGCTCCATCACTTGCACACCCTTACTGGTCAATACAAGGGTATCGTCAGCAATTGGGAATGGGAATGGAAACGTTGCCAGGACCAAGGGATTTTTCTAGTTTAGTTCAGAGATACAGCGTGGAAACAGGCCCTTCGACCCACCGAGTCTGCACCAACCAGCGATCCCCACAGGCTAACACTATCCTACACACACTAGGGGCAATTTCCAATTATATCAAGCCAATTAACCTACAGACCTGAACGTCTTTATAGTGTGGATGGAAACCGGAGATCCCGGAGCAAACCCACGCAGGTCACGGGGAAACACCGTACAGACAGCACCTGTAGTCAGGATCGAACCCGGGTCTCTGGCGCTGCGAGGCAGCAACTCCACCGCTGCACCACCGTGCCGCCCCTGATTGAGCACCATGGAATAAATGAGTTTGCAATCATCCCAGCAAGGAAGCAGAGATCAATCCTCACCCCTGTCCCCCTCTAACCCGCTCCGTCACCCTCCTTCACCTCTTTTCATTGGATACCCTCATTGGAGGGGCGGCACAGTGGCGCAGCGGTAGAGTTGCTGCCACAGTGCATGCAGCGCCGGAGACCCAGGTTCGATCCTGATTGCTGCCTCACAGCACCAGAGACCCGGGTTCGATCTTGACTACAGGTGCTGTCTGTACGGAGTTTGTACGTTCTCCCCGTGACCGCGTGGGTTTGCTCCGAGATCTTCGGTTTCCTCCCACACTCTGAAGACGTACAGATTTGTAGGTTAATTGGCTTGGGTTTGTATAGGCTTGATATAAGTGTAAATTGTCCCTAGTGTGTGTAGTGTGTTAATGTGCGGGGATCGCCGGTCAGTGTGGACTCGGTGGGCCGAAGGGCCTGTTTCCATCCTGTATCTGTAAAAGTAAAAAACTAACACTAAAACCCTCGGAATACAGATGCTCCCCGATTTATGATGGGTCTATCGGAACGTAACCCCATCGTAGGTCGAGGAGCAGCTGTATATTTAGTCGAATGTTACTGGACGTTTAAACTTTAGTTCCTTCATCATGTATCTGTACACTGGGGTCGGCTCGATTGTAAACGAGTAAAGTCTTTCCGCTGCCTGGTTAGCACGCAACAACATTCCCAATATCCCAACCTTGTGGGAGATTGTGCCTCCTGCAGTTTTGCATTATTTATCGGCACTTTGTCTGTAGCTATTATACTGTACACTATATTATTAACCATTCTGGTTATTTTTATGATTAGCACTACTTGTTGTTCTTGAGTATGACTCAATTGTACACATGTACAGTATGATTTTAGTTTAATTTAGTTCAGGGATACAGTGTGGAAACAGGCCCTTCGGCCCACCAGGTCCACGCCGACCAGCGATCCCCGCACTCTAACACTATCCGACACCCACCAGGGACAATTTACATTTATACCAAAGCCAAACCTACAATCCTGTATATCTTTGGAGTGTGAGAGGAAACCTGAGCACCAGGTGAAAACCCACGGGGAGAACGTACAAACTCCGTACAGACAGCACCCGTAGTCGGGATCGAACCCGGGTCTCTGGCGCTGTGAGGCAGCAACTCTACCGCTGCGCCACCGTGCCGCCCCTGGATTTGACTGTCATTCATCATTATCATGGTTGAAAACATAAGCGACGCAGTGGTGACGGTCTCCGACGGGAACAATGGCGGACGCACCGCACATCTCTGTCCTCCAGTTCCTGCGGACTTCCGCCGCTGGAAGTACAGGATTTTGGTGTGCGTGTGCTTTATCATCATGCCTTACAATGCTGTGTACGACAGTGATCGCAACTTCTACTGAAGTGTGAATGGCCGTTGGCTCGCTTGGAGCTCATCCGCCCTTTGACAGGTCTTGTTTTTCGTCCTGCTGGGAGTCCACATAGAAACATAGAAAATAGGTGCAGGAGTAGGCCATTCGGCCCTTCGAGCCTGCACCGCCATTCAATGTGATCATGGCTGATCATCCAACTCAGTATCCCGTACCTGCCTTCTCTCCATACCCCCTGATCCCTTTAGCCACAAGTGCCACATCTAACGCCCTCTTAAATATAGCCAATGAACTGGCCTCAACTACCTTCTGTGGCAGAGAATTCCAGAGACTCACCACTCTCTGTGTAAAGAATGTTTTCCTCATTTCGGTCCTAAAGGAATTCCCCCTTATCCTTAGACTGTGACCCCTTGTTCTGGACTCCCCCAACATCGGGAACAATCTTCCAGCATCTAGCTTGTCCAACCCCTTAAGAATTTTGTAGGTTTCTATAAGATCCCCCCTCAATCTTCTAAATTCCATCGAGTACAAACCGAGTCTATCCAATCTTTCCTCATATGAAAGTCCTGACATCCCAGGATGTAACCATAACCATAACATAACCATATAACAATTACAGCACGGAAACAGGCCTTCGCGGCCCTTCCAGTCCGTGCCGACCATTTATTTCCCCCTAGCCCCATCTACCTGCACTCAGACCATACCCCTCCATTCCCTTCCCGTCCATATACCTATCCACTTTACTTTTAAATGTTAAAATCGGTCCTGCCTCCACCACTTCTGCAGGAAGATCATTCCACACAGCCACCACTCTCTGAGTAAAGAAATTCCCCCTCATGTCACCCCTAAACTTCTGTCCCTTAATTCTCATGTCATGCCCTCATGTTTGAATCTTCCCTACCCTCAATGGGAAAAGCTTATCCACGTCAACTCTGTCTATCCCTTTCATCATTTCAAAGAACTCAATCAAGTCCCCCCTTAACCTTCTGCGCTCCAAAGAATAAAGACCTAACTTGTTCAACCTTTCTCTGTAACTTAGTTGCTGGAACCCAGGCAACATTCTAGTAAATCTCCTCTGTATTCTCTCTATTTTGTTGACATCCTTCCTGTAATTAGGCGACCAAAATTGTACACCATACTCCAGAATTGGTCTTACCAATGCCTTGTACAATTTTAACATTACTTCCCTACTCCTATATTCGATGCTCTGATTTATAAAGGCTAGCACACCAAAAGCTTTCTTTACCACCCTATCTGCATGCGATTCCACCTTCAGGGAACTATGCACAGTTATTCCTAGATCCCTCTGTTCCACAGCATTCCTCAATTCCCTACCATTTACCATGTAGGGAATTCTCCCCTCCTCACCCGGCAAACCAGGTGGGGGAGACGGTTTAGTCGCCGACTATCCGACCATGGAGCAGGTAGCATGGGATTACACGGTACCCGTGGCGGGGGGGAACTCCCCCCGACCTGACCTAACTTGACTGGATAGCTTGTAAACAAGGTTTACACAAAAAGCTGGAGAAACTCAGCGGGTGCAGCAGCATCTAAGGAGCGAAGGAGATAGGCGACGTTTCGGGTCGAGACCCTTCTTCAGGGATCAGGGAAACGAGAGATATAGACAGTGATGTGGAGAGATAAAGAACAATGAATGAAGGAAACAGGCCATTGTAAGCTGTTTGTAGTGTGAAAATGAGAAGCTAGTGCGACTTGGGTGGGGGGGGGGGAAGATGGAGAAGGAATGTCAGGGCCCGAGGGCGGAGGGAGAGGTGGGAAGGGGAGGGGGCAGTCTGGGTTAACAGCATTGAGAAAATTCAATGTTTAAGCCCAGAGGATGCAGACTCCCCAAGCGGACTATGAGGTGCTGTTCCTCCAACTTGCGGTGTTGCTCACTCTGGCCGTGGAGGAGGCCCAGGACCGAGAGGTCGGATACGGAATGGGAGGGGGAGTTGAAGTGCTGAACCACCGGGAGGTCGGGTTGGTTATTGTGGACCGAGCGGAGGAGTTCGGCGAAACGATCGCCCAGCCTCCGCTTGGTCTCACCGATGTAGATCAGCTGGCATCTGGAGCAACGGATGCAGTAGATGAGGTTGGAGGAGGTCCAGGTGAACCTCTGTCGGACTCGGAATGACTGCTTGGGTCCCTGAAAGGAGTGGATGGGGGAGGTGGATGGGGTAAACAAGGTGCTTCACTACATTTAGGTACACGGGACAATAATAAACTAACGCCAGTGTACCATTGAAGACTGATTGCTCTTTAGTGAAAGGAATTGAGAAAACTGGAATTATTGCTTGGATTTAATTGTCTCAACATCTATCTACTGAAACCCTGCTGTCCTCTGGAAAAGACTGGGTGCATGAACGACACGTCTGTGGTGGAATGTAAGTTATCCAAGTGACCTCATTGCTTCCAATCTGTGCTGTGGGAAAGAAAGTGAAGCAACTCTGCCCCCTGATGGTAACAAACAAAGGTGCAAGTAGTTGAGTTTTTTAAATATCCTTCAGTGTTTGTGGTGTTTTGTGTCACACAAATGGATGTTCAATAGGTCGAGGTCAATGCTGCGTTCCCTGGATCGTCGTAAGTGTTGCTTATTAAGTCATGTTCCTCAATCTCTCAGGCAAAGTACCTACAAAACAAAAACGACCACAATTTGGTTTGGGAACTGCTCTGCCCAGGACAAGAAGGCTCTGCAGAAAGTAGTGCTATGGGAACTTCATTTGCTCCTCTGCAGGAATATAGAAACATAGAAACATAGAAATTAGGTGCAGGAGTAGGCCATTCGGCCCTTGGAGCCTGCACCGCCATTCAATATGATCTTGGCTGATCATCCAACTCAGTATCCCGTACCTGCCTTCTCTCCATACCCCCTGATCCCTCCAGCCACAAGGGCCACATCTAACTCCCTATATATCAGAAACTATACATCAGGAGGTGCAACTCCAGAGCCAATAAGATAATGGGAGACCCCTTCCACCCCTGCAACAGACTGTTCCAGCTGCTACGGTCAGGCAAACGCCTCCGTTGCCATGCTGTGAGAACGGAGAGGATGAGGAGTTTCTTCCCAGAGGCCATTCGGACTGTAAACTCCTATCTCACCAGGGACTAACGTTACTGTACCATTCTACTGCTTTAAGCAAAATTGCTGGGGTTTTTTCCCCTTTTTCCTTCTGCCCACAATATTTAATATGTAAAAGAACATGTGACTCTGCTCCACTCTGTTTGTAGTTTGTTGTTTGTTTGTTTTTTTGCACAAAGTCCGCGACCACTGTCATTTTTCATTTCACTGCACATCCCGTATGTGAATGTGACGAATAAACTTGACTTGCCTTGAAAGTTGAATTGACTACAGGGAGGCCTTTCCATTGGCTGCATGTGTGCCTTCATTTACATCTTCTGTGTGAAAAAAGTTACCCCGCACATCTCCTTTACACTTTGCTCCCCCCCCCACCCCCTTATGCCACCTAGTATTTGATTTTTCCACCCTGGGGAAAAAGGTTCTGAATGTCTACCCTATCTATGCCTGTCATTATATCCAGAGCCAGGGGCCACAGTTTAAGAATAAGGAGTAAGCCCACAGGAGCTGTTGGAAGAGGAAGAGGGGGAGGAGTGACACCCGATCGGTAAGGATAAAAATCCAGCGCGGGGCTTGTTTACCAAAATCCATAACGTTCCATTAGGAGAAGTGGATTTTTTGGGGGGTTTTTTTGAGGAGGCCGCTGATTGCTGGGAAGGGGACTAGGGTAAGCAGCTGATTGGCCGTCAGATTCCCGCTGTTTGTAGTGTATTTTGTGTTGAGATTGTATTCTGTGTAAGGGGGGAGTATGAAGGCCAGGGCAGTGTACTGTTGTGGATGTCAGATGTGCGAGGTCATGGAGTCAGGTAGCCCTCCAGATGTCCACATCTGCGCCAGGTGCGTCGAGATGGGGCTCCTAAAGGACTGTGTTAGGAACCTGGAGCAACAGCTCGAGGACCTCCGTCTGGTCAGGGAGAGTGAGGAGGTCATAGAGAGGAGGTGGTCACTCCCAGACCACGGGAGGCAGACAAGTGGGTCACTGTTAGGAAGGGCAAGGGGCAGAGGCAGGGACTAGAGAGTACCCCGGTGGCTGTACACCTGGAAAATAGGTACTCATGTTTGAGTTCGATTGGAGCGGACAGCCTTCCTGGGGGCAGCAACAGCGACCGGGCCTCCGGCGCAGAGAACGGCCCTGATGCTCAGAAGGGTAGCAAAAAGAGGAGGGCAATTGTAATAGGGGACTCCATAGTTAGGGGGTCAGATTGGCGATTCTGTGGACGCAGTCGGGAGACCCAGGTGGTAGTTTGCCTCCCTGGTGCCAGTGTCTCGGATGTGTCGGAACGTGTCGAAAAGATTCTGAAAAGGGAGGGAGAGGAGCCTGATGTTGTGGTACACATTGGTACCAATGACATAGGCAGAAAAAGAGAAGAGGTCCTGAAAGGAGAATTTAGGGAGTTGGGGGGAAAGTTAAGGAGAAGGACCAAAAGAGTAACAATTTCAGGATTACTGCCTGTGCCACGTGACACTGAGAGTAGAAATGGAATGAGGTGGAGGATAAATGCATGGCTGAGGGACTGGTGCAGTGGGCAGGGATTCAAGTTTCTTGATCACTGGGACCTCTTTTGGGGAAGGCATGATCTGTATAAAAAGGACGGGTTGCACTTGAACCCGAGAGGAACCAATATCCTGGTGGGGAGATTTGCAAAGGAGACTTTAAACTAAAAAGGCTGGGGGGAGGGACTCGGGTAGAGGGGCTAGGGGACGGGTGAGGGGCAAGAGGCAGAGAAGAGAAGCACTCGGACCCAAAATGTAGGCGAGAAAGAGGAAAACGATAATAAACAGAGAATAAGGGATGGTGGGTTTCTAAAATGTGTATATTTAATGCTAGGAGCATTGTAAGAAAGGTGGATGAACTTAGAGCCTGGATTGACATCTGGAAATATGATGTTGTGGCAATCAGTGAAACATGCTATGTAAGGAGATAGCAGATATTAGTAGTAAGCACAAGGTAGTGATTATGGGAGATTTCAATTTTCCAAAAATAGACTGGGAAACACATTCTGTAAATGGGCTGGATGGTTTGGAGTTTGTTAAATGTGTGCAGGATAGTTTTCTGCAGCAATACATAGAGGTATCGACCAGAGAAGGGGCAGTGCTGGACCTCCTGTTAGGAAATGAGGCAGGTCAGGTGACGGAGGTATGCGTTGGTGAGCACTTCGGGACCAGTGATCACAATACCATTAGTTTCAATATAATTATGGAGAGAGTCAGAACTGGACCTAGGGTTGAGATTTTTGATTGGAGAAAGGCTAACTTTGAGGGAATGTGTAATGATTTAAAAGGAGTGAATTGGGACATTTTGTTTGATGGGAAGGATGTAGAAGAGAAATGGCGGACATTTAAATGGGAAATTGTAAGAGTACAGAATCTTTATGTCCCTGTTCGGTTGAAAGGAAATAGTAAAAATCGGAAAAAGCCATGGTTTTCAAGGGAAATTGGACACGGTTCGAAAAAAGAGAGATATCTACAATAATTATAGGAGGCATGGAGTAAATGAGGTGCTAGATGAGTATAAAGAATGTAAAAAGAATCTTAAGAAAGAAATAAGAAAAGCTAAAAGAAGATATGAGGTTGTTTTGGCAAGAAAGGTGAAAGTAAATCCAAAGGGTTTCTACAGCTATATTAATAGCAAAAGGATAACGAGGGATAAAATTGGACCATTAGAGAGCCAGAATGGACAGCTATCTGCAGAGCCAAAAGAGATGGGGGAGATATTGAACAATTTCTTTTCTTCCAAGGAGAAGGATATTGAACTCTGTGAGGTAAGGGAAAAAAGTAGAGCTATCGAAACTATGAGATTCAAAGAGGAGGAAGTAAGGAAACTTTTGAAAAATATAAAAGTGGATAAGTCTCCAGGTCCTGACAGGATATTCCCTAGGACATTGCGGGAAGTTAGTGTAGAAATAGCAAGGGCTATGACAGAAATATTTAAAATGTCATTAGAAACGGGAATAGTGCCGGAGAATTGGCGTACTGCGCATGTTGTTCCATTGTTTAAAAAGGGTTCAAAGAATAAACCTAGCAATTATGGACCTGTTAGTTTGACGTCAGTGGTGGGCAAATTAATGGAAAGGATACTTAGAGATATTATATATAAGCATCTGGATAAACAGGGCCTGATCAAGAACAGTCAACATGGATTTGTGCCTGGAAGGTCATGTTTGACAAACCTTCTTGAATTTTTTGAAGAGGTTACTAGGGAAATTGATGAGGGTAAAGCAGTGGATGTTGTCTATATGGATTTCAGTAAGGCCTTTGACAAGGTTCCCCATGGAAGGTTGGTTAAGAAGGTTCAATCTTTGGGTGTTAATGGCGGAGTAGCAAGATGGATTCAACAGTGGCTGAATGGGAGATGCCAGAGAGTAATGGTGGATGGCTGTTTGTCAGGTTGGAAATGATGAAAGGGATAGACAGAATTGACGTGGATAAGCTTTTCCCATTGAGGGTAGGAAAGATTCAAACAAGAGGGCATGACATGAGAATTAAGGGACAGAAGTTTAGGGGTAACATGAGGGGGAACTTCTTTACTCAGAGAGTGGTGGCTGTGTGGAATGATCTTCCTGCAGAAGTGGTGGAGGCAGGATCGATTTTAACATTTAAAAGTAAAGTGGATAGGTATATGGACGAGAAGGCAATGGAGGAGTATGGTCTGAGTGCAGGTAGATGGGACTAGGGGAAAATAAATGGTCGGCACGGACTGGAAGGGCCGAGAAGGCCTGTTATATGGTTATATGGTTATTTACAACGGAGACGAGAAAACACTTTTTCTCACAGTGGTGAGTGGTGAGTCCGTGGAATTCTCTGCCTCAGAGGGCGGTGGAGGCAGGTTCTCTAGATGCTTTCAAGAGAGAGCTAGATAGGGCTCGTAAAAATAGCGGAATCAGGGGATATGGGGAGAAGGCAGGAACGGGGTACTGATTGGGGACGATCAGCCATGATCACATTGAATGGCGGTGCTGGCTCGAAGGGCCGAATGGCCTACTGCACCTACTGTCTATTGTCTATCATTTTATACACCTCTACTAGGTGTCTCCACAACCTCCGGTGTTCCCGAGAAAACAACCCAAGTCTATCCAACCTCTCCCTGTTGCTGTGTAATACCCCCTAAACCAGGCGTTATGTTGGCCAATGACAAAGTCCATTTAGAAATCCATTAGAAGTGCTGCCCACTATGTCAAAGGAAAGAAACTACTGAATTTGCATAGCACCTCGAATGGCCCCCTTTGGGATATTTCAAAGCGCTGCACTGCATTGTAAAGGCACCTTCACAGAGAAAGATTTGAAGGGCTTGCATTCATCAATTTAATTGCAAGCTGCCTTTCATCATCGCAGGATGTTTTAAACGGTCAATTAAGCACTTTTCATTGTAAAGGACATTGTATAAGAGAGGATATTTATTCACAGATGGGTTTCAGAAGCTGCAACTGTGTAATGACCAAATTACCTAGTTTAGTCTAGAGACACAGCGTGGAGATCGCCCTTCGACCCCACCAGTCCCTGGCGACCAGCGATCAACTGTTCACACCAGTTCTACCCTACACACTAGGGACAATTTACATAAAGCAGTGAACCTACAAACCAGCACATCTTTGGAATGTGGGATGAAACCGGAGCACCCGGAGAAAACCCACGCAGGTCACGACGAGAACATACAAATTCCATTCAGACAGCACCCGTAGTCAGAATCGAACCCGTGGCAGCAACTCTACCGCTGCGCCACCGTGCCGCCCCTTAGAGGTGGTGGTGATTGAGGGTGCAACTGAAGAAGGGCCCAAACCGTCACCCATTCCTACTCTCCAGAGATGCTGTCCGTCCCGCTGAGTTACTCCAGTATTTTGTGTCTACCTTCAGTTGAAGTAACCAGTCGATCTGTCCTCAAGAGAGCGCGATAATATCTTTCACACCTAATTGAGATGTGGTTCAATGTCACATCTGATTGTCTGCAGACCCAATTATTGCCGTACTCCCTCGGGCTACATGAGACTCATGTCCAAAGATCCTATAGCGAAGCAAGATAGACCACTCCTGCTAAATGCAATGGGCTGACGTGTAGTACGCAACGGAGCAGAACGTGGGGCTTTATTTCATCCATTTCCGTAACCCGACCCGACTCGCAGTGTAATCAATGTTGCGGGGGAACAGTTTGTGTTAACAAAATAAAATTCTGAAAATGAGGAGAAGATTTTTACCAAATAACATTTATTTTTACGAGGATGTTTCCGTAACCGGCTTCCGTCTCCGCATTAGTATCCTATGGGATCTTTGGTGCGGAGACGGAAGCCGGTTACGGAAATGGGGCCTAAAATTACCCATGAATCTGCCCATGACCGTACTACGTCTTTTTCATCGAGTGGTGAGAAAATACTTTTTCACCCAGAGAGTTGTGAATTTGTGGAATTCCCTGCCACAGAGGGCAGTGGAGGCCAAGTCACTGGATGGATTTAAGAGAGAGTTAAGGGCCTGCCCTACAAGCATGCAACTCTATGCGATGAACGCGATCAAACTAGAAGCGGGGGCCGCGCGGAGGTCGGGTGATCCCCTGTACAGGGCCGTTCCCACCAGCATGCGCCTGCATGCGGCAAGCGCAACCAAACTGGCAGTAGGGGCCGCGCAGAGGTCGGGTGAGTGGCGCAACGCTGCGCAAAGTGAGGTGAACTTGGAGCGAAGTCTAAGGTAAGTTCGCCAGGACAGAGAGGGGCACACAGAGAGGGGCACAGAGGCACACACACACAGAGGGCCACGGAGCCACACACATAGAGGGTCACGGAGGCACCTACAGATAGGTTCACGGAGGCACGATGTCGGGGCGATGTGTAGTGCGTCGAGGCGACTGCGAGCCGACAAGCCGTTGCCCGTGCGGAATTTTTGGACATAGTCAGTTTTTTGGAGCCCCGCGCGGTGTCGGGACGAACTCGGGAGAAAATTCCGCACAATTCCACACGGCTCCGGCGATCGAAGTGGGACCGGCCCCGCGACGCCGGAGGGCTCAAGCGACCACATTAGGTCGCGCTAATCGCATAGAGTTGCATGCTGGTGGGACAGGCCCTTTAGATAGAGCTCTGGGGGCTAGTGGAGTCAAGGGATATGGGGAGAAGGCAGGCACGGGTTATCGATAGGGGACGATCAGCCATGATCACAATGAATGGCGGTGCTGGCTCGAAGGGCCGAATGGCCTCCTCGTGCACCTATTTTCTATGTTTCTATTATGCTGATGTCGTGCCTGCAGTCATACATATATAAAAATAACAATACCATACAATGAACACAAAATTAACATCCACCACAGTGAGTTCACCAAACACCTCCTCACTGTGGTGGAAGGCAAAAGTCTTAGGGTCTCTGTCTTTTCTCCCCTCCTTATTCTCCCTCTGCGCTGAGGGGATCCAGGCCGCCGCCACCGCTGACGCCGGAACGCCGGAACACCGCCACAGGGCCCGCCGCCGGAACGTCGCTGGAGCACCGCAGCTCCCGAAAGCCAGGCCGCCGCTGGAGCACCGCAGCTCCCGAAAGCCAGGCCGCCGCTGGAGCACCGCAGCTCCCGAAACCCAAGCCGCCGCTGGAGCACCGCAGCTCCCGAAACCCAAGCCGCCGCTGGAGCACCGCAGCTCAGAGGGAGCCAGGCCGCCGCTGGAGCACCGCAGCTCCCGAAACCCAAGCCGCCGCTGGAGCACCGCAGCTCAGAGGGAGCCAGGCCGCCGCTGGAGCACCGCAGCTCCCGAAAACCAGGTCGCCGCCGGAAGCCAGGTCGCCGCTGACGCTCTGAAGGCCGTGCCGCCGCCGCTGGAAGCTGGAAGGCCGTCACCAGGGCCTCAGCACAGACGGAGACGGTGTCGGGGGACACGACAGGAAAAGTCGCATCCCCCCGAAGGGAGAGACTAAAACCCCGTTTCTCCCACCCTTCCCCTCCCCACACACACACACACATACACAACCCAACAAACCAAAAATAAACACCAAAAACAGGGACGAGGACAAAAATAAAATAAAAGACAGACGGGTTGCAGGTGAGCCGCAGCTGACAAGCAGCGCCGCCACTCCGAACCAAAATAATAAAGGACCTGTCTCACCCTGGCAAGAGGTACAGAAGTACGAATACACACACCTCCAGATTCAGGGACCTTCTTCCCAGCTGTTATCCGGCAACTGAACCGTCCTCTCACCAAGTAGAGTCATACCGTGATACAGTATGGAAACAGGCCCTTCACCCCGACTTGCCCACACCGGCCAACAATGCCCAAGCTACAATAGTCCCACCTGCTCGCGTTTGGTCCATATCCCTCCAAACATGTCCTATCCATAAGGAGAGAGCAGTGCTGACCTTCCATCGACCCCGTTGGAAACCTTTAATTGGACTTTACTGGACTTTATCTTGCATTAAACGTTATTCCCTTTATAAATCAGAGCATTGAATATATGAGTAGGGAAGTAATGTTAAAATTGTACAAGGCATTGGTGAGACCAATTCTGGAGTACGGTGTACAATTTTGGTTGCCTAATTATAGGAAAGATGTCAGCAAAATAGAGAGAGTACTGAGGAGATTTACTAGAATGTTGCCTGGGTTCCAGCAACTAAGTTACAGAGAAAGGTTGAACAAGTTAGGTCTTTATTCTTTGGAGTGCAGAAGGTTAAGGGGGGACTTGATTGAGGTCTTTAAAATGATGAAAGGGGTAGACAGGGTTGACGTGGATAAGCTTTTCCCATTGAGGGTAGGGAAGATTCAAACAAGAGGGCATGACATGAGAATTAAGGGACAGAAGTTTAGGGGTAACATGAGGGGGGACTTCTTTACTCAGAGAGTGGTGGCTGTGTGGAATGATCTTCCAGCAGAAGTGGTGGAGGCAGGATCGATTTTAACTTTTAAAAGTAAAGTGGATAGGTATATGGACGGGAAGGGAATGGAGGGGTATGGTCTGAGTGCAGGTAGATGGGACTAGGGGAAAATAAATGGTCGGCACGGACTGGAAGGACCGAGAAGGCCTGTTTCCGTGCTGTAATTGTTATATGGTTATATGGTTATTCCCTTTATCAGTACACTGTGGACGGGTTGATTGTAATGTGTAGGAAAGAACTGTAGATGCTGGTTTAAATCGAAGGTAGGCACAAAATGCTGGAGTAACTCAGCGGGACAGGCAGCATCTCTGGAGAGAAGGAATGGGTGACGTTTTGTGACGAGACCCTTCTTCAGACTGAAGCAGTGGACTGAGAGTCTGAAGAAGGGTCTCGACCTGAAACGTCACCCGTTCCTTCTCTCCAGAGATGCTGCCTGTCCCGCTGAGTTACTCCAGCATTTTGTGTCTACTTCCACTCGATTGTAATCATGTATAGCCTTTCCGCTGACTGGTTGGCGAGCAACACAAAACGCTTTACACTGTACCCCGGTACACATGACAATAATAAAGGAACCGAGACTGAATCAGCATGAGAAAGCTACCGACAGACATCGTCCATGCCTGAGCTGACTTATGCCTGCATTCATAAAAATCGGTCTTGATCTCAGGTTTATTAATAAACCACTTATGCAGGAAGGAACTGTAGATGCTGATTTACACAAATAAAAGATGCTGGAGTCACGGTGGCGCAGCGGTAGAGTTGCTGCCTTGCAGCGAATGCAGCGCCGGAGACCCGGGTTCCACCCTGACTACGGGTGCTGTCTGTACGGAGTTTGTACGTTCTCCGCGTGACCTGCGTGGGTTTCCTCCGAGATCTTCGGTTCCCTCCAGCGCTCCAAAGACGTGCAGGTTTGTAGGTCAATTGGCTTGGTAAATGTAAAAATTGTCCCTGGTGGGTGTAGGATGGTGTTAATGTGCGGGGATCGCTGGTCAGCGCGGACCAGGTGGGCCGAAGGGCCTGTTTACGTGCTGTATCTCTGAACTAAACCATAAACTAAACTCAGCGGGTCAGGGCGCATCCCTGGAGAAAAGGAATAGGTGACGTTTCGCATCATTAGTTCATAACGTCATACATAATAGGGGTAGAATGATGTAGAGAGATATAGAACAAATGAAGGTACGGAACAAATCAGAGCCGCCACCAATGACTCAGGAAAGGTGGAGCCCACAATGGTCCATTGATGGCTGCTGAAGATGTGATAACTAATGCCCCTGTCCCACTTAGGAAACCTGAACGGAAACCTCTGGAGACTTTGCGCCCCACCCAAGGTTTCCGTGCGGTTCCCGGAGGTTTTTATCAGTCTCCCTAATGGTCGAAAGTGCTTTCCGTTTTAAAAATCGGTAATTTTTTAGTCGATGCCGGTTGCGATGTTAGTCGAAGGTGGACAAAAACTTCCGGAAACCGCACGAAAACCTTGGGTGGGGCGCAAAGTCTCCAGAGGTTTCCGTTCAGGTTTCCTAAGTGGGACAGGGGCATAAGAGATTCGAACAGTGGAACTAGCAGGGTGACTTGGGTGGTGGAGGGATGGAGAGAGAGGGAAAGCAAGGGTTACTTGAAGCGGGAGAAGTCAATATTCATACCGCTGGGTTGTAAAGCTGCCCAAGTGAAATATGAAATACTGTTCATCAAATATGCGTTGGGTTTGATTCTGACAATGGGGGAGGCCCAGGACAGAAAGGTCAGTGTGGGAATGGGAGTCAAAATGTCTGGCGACTGGGAGATGGCAGAGGCCAAGGTGATAGTAAACCACTTGAACTTTGCTAATAGGCCCGTTTGTTCTCTAGTCTTGTGCCAAATTTTCACTGTCATTTCATGTGTTTCTGTTCCAAATCTATCATCTGGAAACGGTAATCAACAAATTACTGCTCCCTTCTCACACCGTTATTTATTACCTATTAAAAATAAGTAACCAGAGTGGAAATCTGTTCGGCACTTCCAGGCCGTCAGACCCCGACATGCTTCCAGAGGTAATTACTCGCGATTACTGCCCCCGTAGAAAGCCATCTTGTTGGAATGAATAGCAGCTGAGTTTTACCGCCTGATGCAGCTTAAGCCGCGGCCTATCGCAGTTCTCCCACAGTAAGCGGCCTGGTGACTTAACGAGCAGGAAAAGCCTGGTGGCTAAACTGTGCAAGTGGAGTGGGGAAATTCAATAGACAATAGACAATAGACAATAGGTGCAGGAGTAGGCCATTTGGCCCTTCGAGCCAGCACCGCCATTCAATGTGATCATGGCTGATCATCCCCAATCAGTACCCCGTTCCTGCCTTCTCCCCATATCCCCTGACTCCGCTATATCTAAGAGCCCTATCTAGCTCTCTCTTGAAAGCATCCAGAGAACCTGCCTCCACCGCCCTCTGAGGCATTGAATTCCACAGACTCACCACTCTCTGTGAGAAAAAGTGTTTCCTCGTCTCCGTTCTAAATGGCTTACTCCTTATTCTTAAACTGTGGCCCCTGGTTCTGATCGCCCCCAACATCGGGAACATGTTTTCTGCCTCTAGCGTGTCCAAGCCCTTAACAATCTTATATGTTTCAATGAGATATCCTCTCATCCTTCTACACTCCAGAGTGTACAAACCCAGCTGCTCCATTCTCTCAGCATATGACAGTCCCGCCATCCCGGGAATTAACCTTGTAAACCTATGCTGCACTCCCTCAATAGCAAGAATGTCCTTCCTCAAATTAGGGGACCAAAACTGCACACAATACTCCAGGTGTGGTCTGTACAAAATTCATCCTGCCTTACTCAAACATCTCAATCGGGAAAAGAACTCCTGAAAAAGGAGTATGACGGAATAATAATCTGGGGCGAAGTAGGTGGCAAGACAGACACAAAATGGAGCCAGGGCCACATAGGAGCATGGCGGCACGGTGGTGCAGCGGTAGAATTGCTGCCTCACAGCGCCAGGGACCTGGGTTCGATCCCGACTACGGGTGCTGTCTGTACGGAGTTTGTACATTCACCCTTTGACCGCGTCGGTTTTCTCCGGGTGCTCCGGTTTCCTCCCACACTCCAAAGACGTACAGTTTTGTAGGTTAATTGGCTTGGTGTAAATGTAAATTGTCCATAGTGTGTGTAGGGTGGTGTTAATGTGCGGGGATCGTGGGTCGGCACGGAATCGGTGGGCCAAAGGGCCTGTTTACGCGCTGTATCTCTAAACTAAACTCAACTGATAATTGATGTAACATTGGTTATATTCAGGACATTTAAACAAACCCTGCTCCCCCTCTTTAAAGACGGAATGGACAAGTTAATACGGGCAATAGTGTGCAGTTCTGGTCACCACATAACAGAAGGCTTTGGAGAGAATGCAGAAGAGGTTTACCAGATACTGCCAGGATTACAAGGGTATTAGCTATTATGCGAGGGATACAAACTTGGATTGTTTTCTCTGGAGTGTCGGAGTAGAGGGGAAACAATAGACAATAGACAATAGGTGCAGGAGTAGGCCATTCGGCCCTTCGAGCCAGCACCGCCATTCAATGCGATCATGGCTGATCATCCCCAATCAGTACCCCGTTCCTGCCTTCTCCCCATATCCCCTGACTCCGCTATTTTTAAGAGCCCTGTCTAGCTCTCTCTTGAAAGCATCCAGAGAACCTGCCTCCACTACCCTCTGAGGCAGAGAATTCCACAGACTCACAACTCTCTATGAGAGAAATTGTTTCCTCGTCTCCGTTCTAAATGGCTTACCCCTTATTCTTAAACTTTGACCCCTGGTTCTGGAAACCTGATAAAAGTATATACATTTATGAGAGACATCGATAGGATAGACACTTCTCTTCATCATTCTTCTTCAAGAATTCTTCACTCATCTGAACTCCATCGAGTACAGGCCCAGTGCCATCCAATGCTCGTCACATGTTAACCCACTCATTCCTGAGATCATTCTTGTAAACCTCCTCTGGACCCTCTCCAGAGCCAGCACATCCTTCCTCAGATATGGGGCCCAAAATTGCTCACAATATTCCAAATGTGGCCTGACCAGCGCCTCAGCGTTACATCCCTGTTTTTGTATACGAGCCCTCTTGAAATAAATGCTAGCATTGAGTTTGCTTTCTTTTCTACCGATTCGACTTGCAGATTCACTGTTTGGGAATCCTGCCCAGCGCTCCCACGTCTCTTTGCACCTCCGATTTCTGGATTCTCTCCCCATTTAGAAAATAGTCTACGCCTTTATTCCTACTACCAAAAAGCATGACTCCACACTTTGCTACACTATATCCCATCTGCCACTTCTCTGCCCACTCTTTCCTAACCTGTCCGAGTCCTTCTGCAGAGGCCCTGCTTTCTCAACACTCCACCTATCTTCACATCATCCGCAAACTTGGCCACAAAGCCTTCAATCCCCTCGTCCAAATCATTACTATACAACGTGAAGAGCAGCGGCCCCAGCACCGACCCCTGCGGAACTCCGCTAGTCACTGGCAGCCGGCCAGAAAAAGCCCCCTATATTGCCACTCTGTCTTCTGCCATCCAGCCAACCTGCTATCCATGCTAGTATCAGCCCTTTGACACCGTGGGCTCTCGTCTTCCTTAGCAGCTTCACGTGTGGCACCTTATCAAAGGCTTTCTGAAAGTCTAAGTAAACAACGTCTACTGACTCTCCTTTGTCTGTCCTGCTCTTTACTTCTTCAAATCATTTACTTGCTTAGAGTGATCATTTGACTGGAACTCATAAATCTTTCCAATCACGCTGTTCTCTGTACAGGCGGTGGAGCTAAAGTGCGTTCGGGGCAGTTGGCGCCGTTATCTTCGGCCGTACCTGAGCTCGCCTGTGGGCCGTGCGTATTTCGATGGAGTCTGCGTTCTGCGGCATCTTGGTGAAGAGGGGGGGCAGATTGTGGGCGGAGCCGGCCTGCGTGCAGTCGATGTAGAGGTCGGCGGCCGCGGGGCCGCGCCGCAGCCCGCTGACATGCAGCAGCACCGCGTGCCGCTTCCCGTCGGCCAGCTGCACGTTGTGGAACGTGGTCACCTGCGGCTTCCCGTCGCTTTTCACGTAGCGGATACTGACTGCGGATGGAAGCAGAGAGAGAAGTCAATAGACAATAGACAAGAGGTGCAGGAGTAGGCCATTCGGCCCTTAGCGCCAGCACCGCCATTCACTGTGATCATGGCTGATCATCCACAAGTCGTACAGTCACACAGTAGGTATGTTACCAAACTTACCTTCAGCGGCGCTGCAGTTCTGTCACTGGCCGTGTGCGCGACTTTGGCGCCCTTGGGGGGGGCGGGGTTAAAATGCGGTGTTTCTCCTACCTGTCCTAAATATATTTTCTCAGAGTGCAAGCTTTTGTTGAAGAATTGTTCCAACTGCTGTTCTGTGAAATTTTTTTCTTTTAAATCGCCCGACAAGTTCAGCGCTGGAGTAATTTGAAAATCAGTTTCTAAAGCCGTCAACGCCGACAACATGGATGGATTTCACGTGCGGTACAGGTAAAGGAAAGCCGTTTATTTTATGTATAAAAGTGCTTCTTAAGATGCCTTTAATCCACATTTCATGTTGCGAAACGGTGATTTATTCCCCATACGAACCGGCAGTATTTTTCCTGCCGATATGGGGTTTAAATTCACCGCAACCGCAACGTTCCAATTGATCGCGTTCCACAAAATCCCACTCGCAAGATGATTTAAATGCCCATTAATTTACGGGAATTAAACATTAAATTCGTTCCATTTGGCCTATAAATGCATGACAATGAGATTTAAAAATCACGTTCTATTGTGAATTCTTGTGTGAATGTTATTTGAACACTTCGGCTATTTAAAAATGTTAATTTTTTCTTAAGAAATAGATTTTGTAATTAGCTACAATTGGGTAACTAACTAATTTTATGCTTTAATTTCAGGTCATCCAAGCAAAATTCTTTCATATTTGTTTCAGAATGCTTCAATCCATAATAAATGAAAATCTATTTCCGTTCTCTTAATTTTTAAGAAAGTTATGGGCTTTTGACTGTCCTTGATCACAGCTTTTGTGTTAAGTCATTGGAAAAGCAATAGGGAACAAGGTGCTAATTTCCGAGTATGGAAATGGCCATAACCTTTTTAATACTGAAGATAAGAAAGTGAATTAGGTGTCAAGTTAAACTTATTTTTATGCTTTATCTGATGGGATAAATTGCAGACTTGATTTTTTAAATCTCAAAATTTTGTAACATTGCTACATACAGTGTGGAAACAGGCCCTTCCACCCAACTCGCCCACACACACCAACATGGTTTATGTTCAGAAGTTCTAGGAACAGAATTAGGCCATTCGGCCCATCAAGTCTACTCCGCCATTCAATCATGGCTGATCTATCTCTCCCTCTCAACCCCATTCTCCTGCCTTCTCCCCATAACCTCTGAAACACGTACTATTCAAGAGTCTGTCAATCTCCGCATTAAAAATATCCACTAACTTGGCCTCCACGCCCATCTGTAGTAAAATAAAATCACAGATTCAACACCCTCTGGCTAAAGAAATTCTCCCTCTTTTCTATCTCTTTTCTGAAGTCATACAATGTGGAAACAGGCCCTTCGGCCCAACTTGTCAACACAAACCAACATGACCCATCGACACTAGTCCCACTTGCCTACATTTGGCCCATATCCCCCTAAACCTGTCCTATCCATGTACCTGTCCAAATGTTTCTTAAAAGTTGCGATAGTCCCTGCCTCAACTACCTCCTCCAAGAACCCTTTTTTGCTTAGGTCCGCTCTCCAATTTAAATTCCATTTGGAATATTTTTGGAGGACCAAGAACCACGAAGAAGAAGAAAAACCCAAGATGCATCACAGCACGGTTTGGCAACAGCTCCATCCAAGACCACAAGAAATGGCAGCAAATTGTGCACGCAGCCCAGACCATCGCACAGACCAACCTCCCTTCCATTGGCTCAATTGACACCTCACGCTGCCCCGGCAAGGCCAGCAGCATAATCAAGGACGAGTCGCACCATGGCCACACACCCTTCTCCATCAGGCAAAAGGTACAGAAGTGTGAGACCGCACATCTCCAGCAGGTTCAGGTGCAGTTTCTTCCCGGCTGTTATCAGGCAACTGAATCATCCCATCAACAACTAGAGAGTAGTCCTGAGCTACTATCTACCTCATTGGAGACCCTCAGACTATCTTTGATTGGAATTGACTGGGCTTTATCTTGCACTTAACGTTATTCCCCTTTATCCTGTATCTGTACACTGTGGACGGCTCGATTATGATCATGTATTGTCTTTCTGCTGACTGGTTAACAGGCAAAAAAAACTTATCACAGTACCTCGGTACACGTGACAATAAACTAAACACAAACTCATACTGCACTCGTTCCACCTGCCCTGCGTTTGGCTCATATCCCTCCAAACCTGTCCTATCCATGTACCTGTATTATATTTCTGAAACATTGCAATAATACCTGCCTCCACTACCTCCTCCGGCAGCTCGTTCCATACACCCGCCACCTTTTGTGTGAAAAAGTTACCCCTCAGGTTCCTATTAAATCTTTCCCCCCTCATCTTAAATCTATGTCCTCTGATTCTCGATTCCCCTACTCTGGGCAAGAGACTCTGTGCGTTTACCCGATCTATTCCTCTCATTATTTTGTACACCTGTATAAGATCACCTCTCATTCTCCTGCGCTCCAAGGAATAGATTATAGATTCCTAGACTGCTCAACCTTTCCCTGTAGCTCAGGCCCTTAAATCCTGGCAATTTCCTCGTAAATCTGCGCCCCTTTCCAGTTTAATGTGGGAAGAGAAGGTTTATGAGAATGATCCCTGGGATGGTTGAGTTAATGTACGAGGAGCGTTTGGCAACACTGGGCCTGTACTCGCTGGAGTTTAGAAGGATGAGGGGTCCCCTCATTGAAACTTAACAAATAGTGAAAGGCCTGGATAGAGTGGATGTGGAGAGGATGTTTGTACTATTGTCTCAGGGCAGAGGGCACAGCCTCAAAATAAAAGAACATACCTTTAGAATGGAGACGAGGTGGAATTCCTTTACCTAGAGCAGGGGCAGGGAACCTGCGGCCTTCTAGGCCATTAAGTGCAGTCCTTTGAATCAATCCAAATTTTGTAGAACAAATCCTTTTATTTTCATTAATAGGTTTTTGTTCGTCTTTTATTATATTTACTTTAATCTTAAAATATAACCATATAACCATATAACAATTACAGCACGGAAACAGGCCTTCTCGGCCCTTCCAGTCCGTGCCGACCATTTATTTTCCCCTAGTCCCATCTACCTGCACTCAGACCATACCCCTCCATTCCCTTCCCGTCCATATACCTATCCACTTTACTTTTAAATGTTAAAATCGATCCTGCCTCCACCACTTCAGCTGGAAGATCATTCCACACAGCCACCACTCTCTGAGTAAAGAAGTTCCCCCTCATGTTACCCCTAAACTTCTGTCCCTTAATTCTCATGTCATGCCCTCTTGTTTGAATCTTCCCTACCCTCAATTGGAAAAGCTTATCCACGTCAACTCTGTCTATCCCTTTCATCATTTCAAAGAACTCAATCAAGTCCCCCCTTAACCTTCTGCACTCCAAAGAATAAAGACCTAACTTGTTCAACCTTTCTCTGTAACTTAGTTGCTGGAACCCAGGCAACATTCTAGTAAATCTCCTCTGTACTCTCTCTATTTTGTTGACATCCTTCCTATAATTAGACAACCAAAATTGTACACCATACTCCAGAATTGGTCTCACCAATGCCTTGTACCATTTTAACATTACTTCCCTACTCCTGTATTCAATGCTCTGATTTATAAAGGCCAGCACACCAAAAGCTTTCTTTACCACCCTATCTACATGCGATTCCGCCTTCAGGGAACTCTGAACAGTTATTCCTAGATCCCTCTGTTCCACAGCATTCCTCAATTCCCTACCATTTACCATGTACGTCCTATTTTGATTTGCCCTGCCAAGATGTAGCACCTCACACTTATCAGCATTAAACTCCATCTGCCATCTTTCAGCCCACTCTTCCAAATGGCCCAAATCTCTCTGTAGACTTTGAAAATCTACTTCATTATCCACAGCACCACCTATCTTAGTATCATCTGCATACTTACTTATCCAATTTTCCACCCCATCATCTAGATCATTGATGTACATGATAAACAACAGTGGACCCAACACAGATCCCTGAGGCACCCCACTGGTCACCGGCTTCCAACCTGACAAACAGCCATCCGCCATTACTCTCTGGCATCTCCCATTCAGCCACTGTTGAATCCATCTTGCTACTCCGCCATTAACACCCAAAGATTGAACCTTCTTAACCAACCTTCCATGGGGAACCTTGTCAAAGGCCTTACTGAAATCCACATAGACAAATGAACCTATTTAAAATACCAAAGAGTAAAAGAAGATTCAACTAAATAATCCTCTCCGACTGACGGCCACAATTAAAACATTAGGAAAGCCAGAGGGCTATTTTAACAAAATAATGTACATTTTGAAGTGTATTAGTGAAGTTTCTAGGATGCGGCCTTATTAGATTACAGCTAATTTAGTGCGGCCTTCCAACATGAAAAGGTTCCCCACCCCTGCCCTAGAGCGTGGTGGATCTGTGGCATTTATTGCCGCAGATGGCTGTGGAGGCCAAGCCTTTGGGTATTTTTAAAACAGAGATTGACAGGTTCGTGATTAGTCAGAGCGTCAAAGGTTTCTTGGAGAAGGCAGGAGAATGGGGTTGAGAGGGAGAAGTAATACGGCCTTGATCAAATGGCAGAGCAGACTCGATGGGCTGAATGGCCTAATTCTACTCCTATGTCTTATGGTCTTATCTGAAAACCCGCACTGCTGTGACCACCTCTGTCTTCTATGCAATCGACAATAGACAATAGGTGCAGGAGTGGGCCATTTGGCCCTTCGAGCCAGCACCGCCATTCAATGGCTGATCATCCCCAATCAGTACCCCTTTCCTGCCTTCTCCCCATATCCCCTGACTCCGCAATCTTTAAGAGCCCTATCTAGCTCTCTCTTGAAAGCATCCAGAGAACCTGCCTCCACTGCCCTCTGAGGGTCAAAGAGTAATTAAAAATGGAAACAGGCCTGTAAAAGGCGATGCGGTTACCCCATCGATTCATTCAGTGGACATTTACAATATTGCCAGGGGCAACAAAGAGAGCAATTTTAAAAACAATTATTGAACTTCTTGTGTTGGAGTTGTATAGGGCTCTGGTGAGACCACATCTGGAGTATTGTGTACAGTTTTGGTCTCCTAATTTGAGGAAGGACGTCCTTGTGATTGAGGCAGTGCAGTGTAGGTTCTGTGAAGGGGGGGGGTTACACAAAAAGCTGGAGAAACTCAGCGGGTGCAGCAGCATCTAAGGAGCGAAGGAGATAGGCGACGTTTCGGGTCGAGACCCTTCTTCAGACTGGTCAGGGATCAGGGAAACGAGAGATATAAACAGTGATGTGGAGAGATAAGGAACAATGAGTGAAAGATATGCAAAAAGGTATTGGTGATAAAGGAAGCAGGCCATTGTAAGCTGTTTGTGGTGTGAAAATGAGAAGCTAGTGCGACTGGGGGGGGGGGGGGGGGGGGAGATGGAGAAGGAATGTCAGGGCCAGAGGGCTGAGGGAGAGGTGGGGGGGAGGCAGTCTGGGTTAACAGAATTGAGAAAATTCAATGTTTAAGCCCAGAGGATGCAGACTCCCCAAGCGGAATATGAGGTGCTGTTCCTCCAACTTGCGGTGTTGATCACTCTGGCCGTGGAGGAGGCCCAGGACCGAGAGGTCGGATACGGAATGGGAGGGGGAGTTGAAGTGCTGAGCCACCGGGAGGTCGGGTTGGTTATTGCGGACCGAGCGGAGGTGTTCGGCGAAACGATCGCCCAGCCTCCGCTTCGTTATTGCGGACCGAGCGGAGGTGTTCGGCGAAACGATCGCCCAGCCTCCGCTTCCGTTAGGTTCTGTGAACCCTGGGATGGCGGGACTGTCATATGAGGAAAGATTGAAAAGCCTAGGCTTGTATTCACTGGAGTTTAGAAGGATGAGGGGGAATCTTATAGAAACATATAAAATTATAAAAGGACTGGACAAGCTAGATGCAGGAAAAATGTTCCCAATGTTGGGTGAGTCCAGAACCAGGGGCCACAGTCTTAGAATAAAGGGGAGGCCATTTTAGACTGAGGTGAGAAAAAACTTTTTCACCCCGAGGGTTGTGAATTTATGGAATTCCCTGCCACAGAGGGCAGTTGAGGCCATGTCACTGGATGGATTTAAGAGCGGGTTAGATAGAGTTCTAGGGGCTGGTAGAGTCAAGGCTTATGGGAAGAAGGTAGGCACGGGTTATTGATTGGGGATGATCTGCCATGATCACAATGAATGGCGGTGCTGGCTCGAAGGGCCGAATGGCCTCCTCCTGCACCTATTTTCTATGTTTCTATGTTTCAATGGAAGAAACTGCAGATGCTGGTTTACACCGACGATGATCATTGTCCTCACGTTTAATTTTACTATTCGAACGCCTCGTTGTCACCTTCCCCACAGCCAACGATGAACCATTCCACATTTCCTCGATCATCTGCTGCTTTGATCTGTCAGCTTTACACCTCACCCTTCCATATCTCTAATTTCCCTCTCCCCTGACTCTCAGTCTGAAGTGGGCTCGCGGCCCATTCCTTCTCTCCGGAGATGCTGCCTGACCCGCTGAGTCACTCCAGCACCTTGCGTCTATCTTATGTTTACATACCTGTTGTACAAGTAAGAATTTCGTTGTTCCGCTTCGGGACATATGCCAATAAAACATTCTCTTGACTCTTTGCTCTCGACTCGTGGAGCAGTAGAGCACAGAAACAGACCCTTCCGCCCAACTCCCACACCGATCAAGAGGCTCCATCTACGCATTTAGCCCAAATCCCTCTAAACCTGTCCTATCCATGCATCTGTTCAAAATTTTTTTCTCTCTCTTTTTTTGTACGGCTTTGTAAATATTAGATTAGTGTATAAATGTAAATAATTTGGTGTACATATGGAAATAGGTGTTTATAGCTGCTAAATGTGTACAAGATCATTATAAGCGGTTGAATAAGGGGTGGGAATTATAAAGCTTTGGCTTCCTCCTGCTCCTTTTCAGACACATACAATTTCATACTTTTATGCTGTTCCATACTTGCTTTTTATTTTTTATTCTGTTTGAAATAAAGAATTATAATTAATTATTATTTTTTTTTAAATGCTATCTTTAATGATAGTACCTGCCATTTAATGATAGTACCTGCCTCAACTACCACCTCCAGCAGCTCGTTCAACATACTCACCACCCTCTGTGCGAATCCTCAATCTATTTGGAGTATTGCGTGCATGGATTGGAGGGACATGCGTTACGTGCTTTGCTCTTGGCATCATGTTCAGCGCAGATGTTGTGTGTTATTCCTGCGCTGTACTGTTCTGCAGTCTATGTTCTGGTCGCCTCGTTGCATGGAAAGATGCGCATTCTTTGGGGGATGCAGAACGATGCCTGGATTAGGACGTATTTGCTACAAGGAGAGGTTGGACAAACTTGAATTGTTCTCTCTGGAGCGTCGGGGGACTGACGGGAGGCCAGTTTGAAGTGTATACCAAGATGGGAGGCAATAGATAGGATAGACAGTCAGAACCTTTTTCCAAGGATGGAAATGTCAAACACTGGAGGGCTCGGCTCTAAAGCATGAGGGGCAAAATCTAAAGGAGATGTGTATTTTTTTACATAAAGGGTGGACCGTGCTCAGAACGCACTGCCTGGGATTGTGATGGAGATAGATACATTAGAGGCATTTGTTAAGGGGCATGGATATGCAGAAAATGGAGGGCTATGGATCACATGCAGGCAGAGGAAGTTATTTATCATGGCATCATGTCAAGCACTGACATTGTGGGCTGAATTGCGTTCCTGTTCTATGCCAGGTCACCCTTTAGTCTTTAAAGTTAGACTTTAAAGAGTAAAGACTTGTAAGACTTTAAAATTAACCAACATACCAAAGCCAATTAACCTACATAAGGTCATATGGTTATATGTGATAATAGCAGAATAACCCATCAAGTCTACTCCTCATGGGAGAGCTAGATAGGGCTCTTAAAGATAGCGGAGTCAGGGGATATGGGGAGAAGGCAGGAACGGGGTACTGATTGGGAATGATCAGCCATGATCACATTGAATGGCGGTGCTGGCTCGAAGGGCCGAATGGCCTACTCATGCACCTATTGTCTATTGTCTATTGTCCATTGTGACCCCACTGGGATTGTTGTCGATCTTCGGGAGGGGTGCTTCAGACCGCGTTACCTTTTGGAGGTGTCTGCTTGCATGAGGCTGAAGGGCTTGGACAAGCAGAGACAAGGATCGATCCCGCAGTGGTTAGGTAATGTATATGGAGTTTGTTATTGTTTCATAAAATAAAGTTTAGTGGTCCAGTACTTGACTCGGTGTTTTACTGAACTAGACTAAGGGCAGTTAACTCTAGGAGCATAATTACAAAGGAAAATCCTTTGATTCTGAGCCTATGACCTCTGGTCCTAGACTCTCCCATTGGAGGAAACATCCTGTCCACATCCACTCTATCCAGGCCTTTCTCTATTCTGTACGTTTCAATGAGGTCCCCCCTCATTTTTCCAAACTCCAGCCAGTACAGGCCCAGTGCTGACAAACGCTCATCATAGGTTAACCCACTCATTCCCGGGATCATTCTCGTAAACCTCCTCTGGACCCTCTCCAGAGCCAGCACATCCTTCCTCAGATATGTTGCCCAAAATTGCTCACTATACTCCAAATTTGGCCTGACCAGCACCTTATAGAGCCTCAGCGTTACATCCCTGTTTTTGTATACAAGCCCTCTTGAAATAAATGCTAGCATTGAGTTTGCTTTCCTTACTACCGATTCGACTTGCAGATTAACTTTTTGGGAATCCTTAACCAGCGCTCCCAAGTCTCTCAGCACCTCCGATTTCTGGATTCTCTCCCCATTTAGAAAATAGTCTATGCCTTTATTCCTACTACCAAAATGCATGACTCCATAGTTTGTTACACTATATTCCATCTGCCACTTCACTGCCCACTCTCCCAACCTGTCCACGTCCTTCTGCAGAGTCCCTGCTTTCTCGACACTACCTGCCCCTCCACCTATTTTCGTATCATCCACAAACTTGGCCACAAAGCCTTCAATCCCCTCGTCCAAATCATTAACCTGTACAAACCTGAACGCCTTTGGAGTGTGGGAGAAAGCCCGGAGAAAACTCATACGGTCACAGGGAGAACGTACAAACTCTGTAGAGACAGCACCCGTAGTCAGGATCGAACCCGGGTCTCTGGCGCTGTAAGGCAGCAACTCTACCGCTGCGCCACCGTACTACCTCTGTTCTTCTACTCATTCAAAGGATATTGACAATATCGCCAGGGTCAGCAATTTTTAATCTACCCAAACTTCCCTTGAAACTGCATGATTTATATCATTCAACCACATTGTTGGAATCACAAGTGGAAATTAAACGGAACTTATTGCAGAGAAATGTGAGGCGTTGCATTTTGGGAGGACTAACACGATGGGCAGAACCTGCACAGTGTATGTTAGGGCTCTGGGGGAGTGATGTGGAGCAGAGGGATCTAGGAGTGCAGGCATATGGGTAGTTCATTGAAAGTGGTATGATAGGTACATAGGGCCTTGAGCACGTTGCTTTGAGTATAGAAGTTGGGAGGTCATGCTGCAGTTGTATAAGACTTTGGTGAGGCCACATTTGGAGCGTGGTGTTCAGTTTTGGGCACCGTCTTATAGGAAAGATGGTGTCAAGTTGGAAAGGGTGCAGAGAAGATTCATGAGGATGTTGCCAGGACTAGAGAGCCTGAGCAACAGGGAGAGGTTGAGCGGGCTGGAACTCTATGTCTTGCCACGCAGGAGGATCTTGTAGAGTTGTGCAAAATCATGAGATCTACAGATCGGGTGGACGCAGAGTCTTGTGCCCAGGACGTAGGTTCAGGGTGAGGGAGGAAAGATTGAATAGGAACCTGAGGGGCAGTTTTTTCACGCCAAGGGTGGTGGGTGTATGGAAGGAACTGCAGGAGGAGGTAGTTGAGGCAGGGACTATCGCGATGTTTGAAACATATATACATTTGTACATGGATAGGGCAGGTTGAGAGGGATATGGGGCCAAACGCAGGCAGGTGGGACTAGTGTAGATAGGGCATGTTGGTCTGTGTGGGCTGACGGGCCTGTTTCCACGCTGTGAGACTATGACTCTATGAGATTGAGCAACAGTGGCATTCCTTCCTTGCAGGGCCTCAGTGGAAGGTTTATGATTATCTGTTGGTTTCATGGTGGTATTGATAATAATCTTTCAAACTAATTCCATGTTGTTCATTTTACTGAATTTCAAATCCGCAGCTGCCTCAATGAAATTCAAACTCATGTCTCCTAATAACATCTGACACCCGTACTAATCAAGAATCTATCTATCTCAGCCTTTAAAAATATCCACTGACTTGGCCTCCATTGCCGTCTGTGGCAATGAATTCCACAGATTTAAGGGCCTGTCCCACTTGGCCGTCATTTGTAAAACCGGTCGACACATCGTTACGTGTGACGTCGCGCGCAGATCACGCGTCATCATGCCGTCTGGTGCGCGTGACATCATTAGAATACCCTCCGGCGCGCGACGACTCATGGTTACGCACGGTGACGTAACCATGCGTCACCACGTGGCGCGTCGAGACGCCAGCGCCCGACGCCAATGCGTCGGTGTGCGTACGCGATACGTCACGCAGGTGGCACGCGAGGATTTCGTGCAGCGCGGAAAATCCTGGAGCGCCGCGCAATGGCTGCGCGCAACTCCACACTCCTCCACGCCTCTCCATGCGCCCGTCCCGCGCTGCCCACACGCTACTCATGCGTCACAACATGAGGATCACATTTTTGGAGGTCGCGTAAATGGCGCACAAATGACGGCAAAGTGGGACAGGCCCTTTACCACCTTCTGACTAAAGAGATTTCTCCTCATCTCCTTCCTAAAAGATCATCCTTTAATTCTGAGGCTATGACCTCTAGTCCTCATTAGTCCTCTCCCGCTAATGGGAACATCCTCTCCACATCCACTCTATCCATAGCCTTTCGCTATTCTGTACGCTTCAATGCGTTTCCCACCCCACTCATTCTTCTAAACTCCAGCGAGTGCAGGCCCAGTGCCGACAAACGCTCATCATACGTTAACCTACTCATTCCTGGGATCATTCTTATAAAATCTCGTTAAAAAAAAACTCTACCTCTGCGCCACTGTGCCGCCACAATGACTCTATAACTTCTGAAAATAACTCATAAACGAAGCAGAATCAGTCTGAGGCAGTCGGTTTTGTTTTGAAACCAGGCCCTGGTTCCAACCTGGGGAATATTGTCTGCATTCTGCAGCAGCTGCGAAACCCTTTGAAATATCTTCCTGCCTGGAGTCCTGGTCTCCGGAGACTCGCTGATCTTAATTGTTCGACCATTGGTAGCATGTGTTTAGCTGTCGAGACGCTCCAATTCCCTTTGGAGAAATGCTGAATGAAGATTAAAAACTGTGTTTATAGCAATGTGCATGAATCCCGTCTAAATTTACCTCGGCTCCGTAATAGCAACCACAAAGTAAATATTGTGTGAAGCACTTTGAGACGTATTTGAGTAATGTGATGATGTGCTAAATAAATGAAAGTCAGTTTGTTTCTCCCGCATCATTCTCTTGAAGCTACTTGGATCAGAATTTCCATGTCCCAGTGCAGAAGGGACTAATCTAGGCACGACAGGCCGCAGGTGCAGGGAACTTGAGCAAAATACGGACGGATGGATCAACCCAATGGGTCAGGCAGCGTCTGTGGAGGGAGATAGAGAGACTATTTTTCCAGACGGGACTAGAGACCTTCATGGGTCTAGTCATAGACAGTGTGGAAACAGGCCCTTCAGCCCAACTTGCTCATGCTGACCAACATGCCCCTTTTACACAGGTCCCACCTGCCCCCGGTCAGCCCGAAACCCTCTAAACCTATCGGTGGAGCAGTGGCAGAGTTGCGGCCTTACAGCGCCAGAGACACGGGTTCGATCCTGACCACGGGTGCTGTCTGCATGGAGTTTGAACGTTCTCCCTGTGACCGTGATGGTTTTCTCTGGGTGCTCCGGTTTCCTCCCACACTCCAAAGAACCTGCCTCCCCCGCCCTCTGAGTAGGTATGTTGCAAAACTTACCTTTAGCGGCGCTGCAGTTCTGCCGCTCCCCGTGTGCGCGACTTTGGCGCCTTTCAGAGGGGGGGGGGGCTTAAAGTGCCGTTTTCCAACAGACTGGGATAATCGATGAATGTCAGGCGATTTAGTTGCGGAAGAAAAATCGCTCCGACATTTCATCAATGAAGGTATTTTTAAATTACTCTAGATTATTTATTAACTAGAGTAATTTAAAAATCACCTTAAAAAGCCGTGAGCACCGACAACCGGAAGGATTTTCCGTAGGGGAGAAAAAAAGGTAAATAGTTTATTTTTATATTAAAAGTTGGTTTTTCGGGAGGCTTTAATAATATTTTTATGTTGCGAAATGGGGTCTCAAAAAATTAATGAACAAACAATATTTTTCCTGCCGACTTCACCGCTAACCGCAACGTTCCAATCCACCGCTTTCCACTAAAACCCACTCGCTAGTTGATTTAAATGGCCATTAATTTACAGGAATCAAACACTAAATTCCTTCTATTTGGCCCAGAAATTCATGAAAATGAGATTTAAAAATTATGTTATATTGTGGATTATTGTGTGACTGTTATTTGGACACTTAGGCAATTTTAAAAAAGTTTATCTTTTCTTAAGAAATGGATAGATGTTTAGATCTACTAATTGAATTTTGTAATTAGCTACAATTAGATAACTAACTAATTATATGCTTTAATTTCAGGTAATCCAAGTAAGATTGTGTAATATTTGTTTCAGAATGCTTCAATCTATAATAACTGAAAATTTCATTGAGTTCTCTTAATTTTTAAGAAAGTTATGGGCTTTTAATTTTTCCAGATCACAGCTTTTGAGTTAAGTCAATTGAAAGGCAATGGGGAGCAAGATGCTAATTTCCGAGTATGAAAATGGCCATAACGTTCTTAATACTGAAGATATGAAAGTAAATTAGGTGTCAAATTAAACTTCTTTTTATGCTTTATCTGATGGGATAAATTGCAGACTTGATTTTTTAAATCTCAAAATGTTGTAACATTGCTACTCTGAGGCAGACAATTCCACAGACTCACCACTCTCTGTGAGAAGAAGTGTTTCCTCGTCTCCGTTCTAAATGGCTTATTCCTTATTCTTAGGTTTGTAGGTTAATTTGGCTTGGGTAAAAATTGTGAATTGCCCCTAGTGTGTAGGATAGGGTGATCGCTGGGCCGAAGGGCCTGTTTCTGTGCTGTATCTCAAAGCTAAATTAAACTAATCTCTAATGGAAGGTCAACTCTTCAGATTCTTCATAACTGTGTGACTCCGCTGGAGGCTGGCAATTGCATCAAGTGAAGTACGAGTCTCCATAGGACATCCACACGACCTCCCTCAACCACCATGGGACTAACGGCAAGTAAGCAACTCTCGCTAGTTGGGCCAGATGGAAATGCCTCAATCGATTGAGAACTGGCGTTGGCAGAGCCAAGGTGTCTCCAAACTAGTGGGGATCTAACTCCAATGATGTCACCTTGCGAATGTGGTCTTGAACCACAAGCAATGGAACACCTGCCGGAATGCCCTCAACTGGAAAACCAATGCACAGCTGCCGATCTCGCCCCCAACAAGGGAGATGCCGAGAAGTGCGTTCAACTCTGGCTGGACAACATCTAGTCTTGTGAGGTAGACACAACATGCTGGAGTCACTCAGCGGGTGAGGCAGCACCTCTGGTGAGAAGGAATGGGTGACGTTTGGGAATAGGAACGTAGAAACATAGAAACATAGAAAAATAGGTGCAGGAGTAGGCCATTCGGCCCTTCGAGCCTGCACCGCCATTCAATGTGATCATGGCTGATCATCCAACTCAGTATCCCGTACCTGCCCTCTCTCCATACCCCCTGATCCCTTTAGCCACAAGTGCCACATCTAACGCCCTCTTAAATATAGCCAATGAACTGGCCTCAACTGGCCTCAACGTCGCCCATTCCTTCTCTCCAGAGACAATAGACAATAGACAATAGGTGCAGGAGTAGGCCATTCGGCCCTTCGAGCCAGCACCGCTATTCAATGTGATCATGGCTGATCATCCCCAATCAGTACCCCGTTCCTGCCTTCCCCCCATATCCCCTGACTCCACTATCTTTAAGAGCCCTATCCAGCTCTCTCTTGAAAGCATCTGTAAAGAATTGACACTCACGCGGCGAATCTTTACTACTACTTTATTAATTAAACACACACATCACTGCCCTAGCTGTAAGTGGTCTGTCACGGATACTAGAGAGAGAGCTAAGGTGGGAAGGTCACAGTTATACTGAATGAAAAGGGGAGTGGTTATAAATGGTTACGTCACTATATTTAAAGGTGTGCACACATTTCACCTACAGCATCCAGAGAACCTGCCTCCACCGCCCTCTGAGGCAGACTATTCCACAGACTCACCACTCTCTGTGAGAAAAAGTGTTTACTCCATTCTAAATGGCTTACTCCTTATTCTTAAACTGTGGTCCCTGGTTCTGGACACCCCCAACATCGGGAACATGTTTCCTGCCTTCAGCGTGTCCAAACACTTAACAATCTTATATGTTTCAATGAGATATCCCCTCATCCTTCTAAACTCCAGAGTGTACAAGCCCAGCTGCTCCATTCTCTCAGCATATGACAGTCCCGCCATCCCGGGAATTAACCTTGTAAACCTACGCTTGCACTCCCTCAATAGCAAGGATGTCCTTCCACAAATTAGGGAATGCTGAGATGCTGCATCAACCGCTGAATTACTCCAGCATTTTGTGTCTTCCTTTGATTTCAACCAGCATCTGCAGTTCTTTCTCACACATCTAATCTTGTGATGTGCGACTCGATACGAAGAGCTCTTCAAAATCACTGTAGTTAATTGAAGGTTCAAGAATCTAAACCGACAGAAGACTTGTGAGGAACTCCAAATGCTACAGTTAAGATGGTTAGGTGCCAAAAGGGTGCATCACCAATAATTGAGTTTAGGTTATTGCCATGTTTGTAGGATAGTGCGAGTGTTATGGCCCTGTCCCACTATACGAGTTCATTCCAAGAGCTCTCCTGAGTTTTAAGCTCGTGGTAAGCACGGAGAATGGATGTAGCGGGTACGTCGGAGTTCGGGGACGTCTCTTAGCGGCTCGTACCGCTAACGGCAGGTTCTCGGGAAGACTCGCTAACGGCAAGGTAAGGCACAGGAAGACTCGTGAAGATGTTTCAACATGTTGTAAAATGTCCACGAGAGCCCCGAGTACCGACGAGCGGCCATTACCGTAAATCTCCGAGCTCGAATCAGGGCAAATTCGGGAGAGTTCTTGGAATGAACTCGTACCGTGGGACAGGGCTTTAAGGGATGACCGCGGGTCTTGGGGCTGATAGTCCTGTTTCCACACTGTATCACTCACTAACTCTGTCCGATCCATGTACTGGCACAAATGTCTCTTAAATGCTACGGTAGTCCCTGCCTCAACTACCTCCACTGGCAGCTCGTTCCATACACCCACCACCCTTTGTGTGAAAAAGCTATTGTTCCTATTAAATCTTTTCCCCTCACCTTAAATGAATGTTCTTTGAACCATCCTCGATTCGCCTACTCTGGGCAAGAGACTGGGTGCATTTACCCGATCTATTCCTCTCATGATTTTGCACACGGCTATCAGATCACCCCCTCATCCTACTACGCTCCAAGGAATAAAGTCAACCACTCTCTGCAGCGAAGTATCGTGACCTGAAATGCCGCCCGTCCATTTCCCTCCGCAGATGTTGCCTCGGCTATTGAATTTCAGCAGCAGTTTGTTATTTTTTTCTGATGGGGGAATAAGGATCCGTTGAACGATAAATCTGTGCCTGAACTGAACTTATTCTTGGACTGGCTTGTTTCAGCAGGGAGATAAGCCTCACCAGTTCTTGGTCACCTGCCAAAGGTATGCTTAATATCACCATATTGTACCGCAGGGGTGGGTATTCAGATGCTTGGTGGGAGGTGGGGGAGTTGAGGTTTGGTGGTCCGTTGCAATAATCCATCCACATCCACGCTACCAAACGTCGGAGACTCAGTGCTGGAGTAACTCAGCAGATGACATAAAGCTGGGTGGCAGTGTGAACTGTGAGGAGGACGCTACGAGAATGCAGGGTGACTTGGACAGGTTGGGGGAGTGGGCAGATGCATGGCAGATGACGTTTAATGCAGAGAAATGTGAGGTTATCCACTTTGGTAGCAAAAACAGGAAGGCAGATTACTATCTAAATTGCGTCAAGTTGGGAAAAGGGGAAGTACAACGGGATCTGTGGGTTCTTGTTCATCAATCTATGAAAGTAAGCATGCAGGTACAGCAGGCAGTGAAGAAAGCGAATGGCATGTTGGCCTTTATAACAAGCTATATCGAATATAGGAGCAAAGAGGTCCTTCTGCAGTTGTACAGAGCCCTAGTGAGACCACACCTGGAGTATTGTGTGCAGTTTTGCTCCCCTAATTTGAGGAAGGACATTCTTGCTATTGAGGGAGTGCAGCGTAGGTTTACAAGGTTAATTTCCGGGATGGCGGGTCTGTCATATGCTGAGAGAATGGAGCAGCTGGGCTTGTACACTCTGGAGTTTAGAAGGATGAGAGGGAATCTTATTGAAACATATAAGATTGTTAAGGGTTTGGACACGCTAGAGGCAGGAAACATGTTCCCTATGTTCGGGGAGTCCAGAACCAGGGGCCACAGTTTAAGAATAAGTGGTAAGCCATTTAGAACGGAGGCGAGGAAACACTTTTTTTCACAGAGAGTTGTGAGTCTGTGGAATTCTCTGCCTCAGAGGGCAGTGGAGGCTGGTTCTCTGGGTACTTTCAGGAGAGAGCTAGATCGGGCTCATAATGATAGCGGAGTCAGGGGATATGGGGAGAAGGCAGGAACGGGGTACTGATTGTGGATGATCAGCCATGATCACATTGAATGGCGGTGCTGGCTCGAAGGGCCGAATGGCCTACTCCTGCACCTATTGTCTATTGTCAAATGTCAGTGACACAGTGCTGGAGTAACTCAGCGGGTGAGGCAGCATCTTTGGAGAAGAAGGATGTGTGATTTTGCGAGTCGGGACCTTCTCTCACAGAATGAAGAAGAGTTCCAACCCATGACGTTGCCTGACCATGTTCTCATGAGACGCAAGTTGGGGGAACAGCACCTCACATTGTGCTTGGGCATCTTACAACCCAGTGCTGGAGTAACTCAGCGGGCCAGGCAGCATCTCTGGAGAGAAGGAATGGGTGACATTTCGGGTCGAGACCCTTCTTCAGATCCTTATTCAACCCAGTGGTATCAATATTAATTTCTCTAATTTCAAGTAATCCTTGCATTCCCTCTATTCCCCCCCCCCCCAGCCAACAATGGACCATTGTGGGCTCCTTGGCCATTGCTGCCGGTTCTGATTTGTTCTGAACCTTTTCCTAGCACTAGTTCCTCTCCTGCGTGACTCTCAGTCTGAGGAAGGGTCTTGACCGGAAATGTAATCTATTTCTTTCCTGCACAGATGCTGCCTGGCCCCGTTGAGTTACCCCAGCGTTTTGTGTCTATCCTCCAGAGATATTGCCTGATCTACTGATTTGCCCCGGCGTGTTGTGTCTTTTTTTTGGGGGGCACCTGCAGTTCCTTGTTTCTGCCTAACATCCTTCCCACTCATAAATACTGTACGGATTAGGAGCAGACTATGAGATTTCAACCCAAAGGTAAAAACAAGCCGGAGATACAAGAAACTGCAGATGCTAGAATCTTGAGCAAAAATAACAAAGTGTGCTGGAGGAACTCAAGGGGCAAGGCAGCAACCGAGGGAAATAGGCAGAAGATATTTCGGGTCGGAACCTTTCTTCAGACTCAGAAAAGTTCTTCAGTTCATTCAAATAGATACAATTCTTTTCACATGCTTCATCAATATGCCCCACAGCGCCAGAGACCCGGGTTCGATCCTGACTACGGGTGCTGCCTGTACGGAGTTTGCACGTTCTCCCCGTGACCTGCGTGTGTTTTCTCCGGGTGCTCTGGCTTCCTCCCGCGCTCCAAAGACGTGGAGGTTTGCAGGTTAATTGGCTTGGAATGAGTGTGAATTGTCCCGAGTGGGTGTGGGATGGTGTTAGTGTGCGGAGATCGCTGGCCGTCGCGGACTCGATGGGCCAAAGGGCCTGTTTCCGTGCTGTATCTCAAAAACTAAACTAAGTTGAACAAAGGGGCGAACGAGTCCCAAATGACCATGGCCACCGCATTGACCATCTTATATATCCAAATACATATCATTTCAACTCTCCTCCCCACTCCCACACCATCCTGTCTGCCCTTGGCTTTCTCCGTTGCTGCGGAAAGGCCAAATGTAAATGGGAAGAAAAACAGAACATATCTCACTTGGGTTCCGTACCTTACAAGCCAAAGGTGTTAATGCAGGCACCCCCCGACATGCGTAATGGTTACGTTCCGTCAACCATTGCGGGCGTCAGTTATTACGCAAGTTGGAATCGCCGTCCCCATCCCCCGCTTGAAATAACTGAGTGAGAGCATTTATGCCCCTGTCCCACTTAGGAAACCTGAACGGAAACCTCAGGAGACTTTGCCCCCCACCCAAGGTTTCCGTGCGGTTCCCGGAGGTTTTTGTCAGTCTCCCTAATGGTCGAAAGTGGTTTCCGCTTCTTCTATGTTCTGGCGATTATTTCAAAAAATTCAAAACCAGCCGCCACTAAAATAGGTTGCCGTTTTAAAAATCGGTAATTTTTTAGTCGAAGCCGGTTGCGATGCTAGTTGAAGGTGGTTGCCGGAGGTTGCAGGTAGTGGAAGGAACGACCTTTTTTTCACCCAGTTTTATTCCACCAGGGAGGTCTTTCCTTCCACTACCTGCAACCTCCGGCAACCACCTTCAACTAGCATCGCAACCGGCTTCGACTAGAAAAGTACCGATTTTTAAAACGGCAACCTATTTTTAGTCGCGGCCCGTTTTGAATTTTTTGATATAATCGCCGGAATATAGAAGCTGAAACCACTTTCGACCATTAGGGAGAATGACAAAAACCTCTGGGAACCGCACGGAAACATTGGGTGGGGCGCAAAGTCTCCAGATGTTTCCATTCAGGTTTCCTAAGTGGGACAGGGGCCCAACTGTCTCAGCAGCATCCAGGGCACTTTCTGTCGGGCACAGCCTTCTGGGTAATCACCACCGCCATTGCCGGCTTGATCCCGATGTAAACTTCACTGATCGTGCAGTGTTGTGGAAATTATAAGGTGCCTTGTTCGAGTACACAACTGTTTACGTGTGGGAGAGTTCACGCAAGACACAGGTACAGAATTAGGTCATTCGGCCCATCAATAGACAATAGGTGCAGGAGTAGGCCATTCGGCCCTTCAAGCTTCAAGCACCGCCATTCGCTGTGATCATGGTTGATCATCCACAATCAGTACCCCGTTCCTGCCTTCTCCTCATATCCCCAGACTCCGCTATCTTTAAGAGCTCTATCCAACTCTCTCTTGAAAGCATCCAGAGAATTGGCCTCCACCGCCCTCTGAGGCAGAGAATTCCACAGATTCACAACTCTCTGTGTGAAAAGGTTTTTCCTCGTCTCCGTTTTAAATGGCCTACCCCTTATTCTTAAACTGTGGGCCCTGGTTCTGGACTTCCCTAACATAGGGAACATGTTTCCTGCGTGTCCAATCCCTTCATAATCTTATATGTTTCAATAAGATCCCCTCTCATCCTTCCAAATTCCAGTGTATACAAGCCCAGTCATTTAAACATATAACAGTCCCGCCATCCTGGGAATTAACCTCGTGAACCTACGCTGCACTCCCTCACTTCGAGTCACATCGAGTGTATTCTGCCATTCATTCATGGCTGATCTATTTTTCCTTCTCAACCCCATTCTACTGCCTTCTCTCTCTGTTACCTTCAACACCCTTCCTAATCAAGAACCTAGACAATCCCTGCCTTAAAAATCCCTGCCAATGACGTGGTCCCCACAGCCATCTGCGGCAATTAATTCCGCAGATTCATCACCTTCTGGCTAAAGAAACTCCTCCTCATCTCTAGTTTAAAGGTACGTCCTTTTATTCTGAGGATGGACCCTCTGGTTCTAGACGCTCCAATTATTAGAAATACCTTTATCACGTCCACTCTATCCAAGCCTTTCATCATTCAATAGGTTTCAATGAGATTCCCATTCATCCTTCTAAACACTAGCGAGTAGAGACCCAGTGTTCAAACGCTCGTCATTCGTTAACCCAACCACCCCCGGAATCATTCTCGTAAGCCTCCTCAGGCCCCTTTCAAAGCCAGCACATCCTTCCTCAGGGGAGGGGGGGGGGGGGAGAGAGAGAGAGAGAAACACAGAGAGGGAGAGGGAGAGGGAGAGGGAGAGGGGGAGGGAGAGGGGGAGAGTGTGTGAGTGAGTGAGAGAGAGAGAGAAAGAGAGCGAGAGAGAGAGAGAGACAGTGAATGAGTGTGGGAGAGCGTGGGAGAGAGTGAGAGAGAGAGAGGATGGGAGAGAGCGGGAGAGGGAGCAAGAGAGAGAGAGAGGGAGAGAAAGCATGACTGAGCAAGTGTGAGCGAGCGTGAGTGAGCATGAGACAGAGTGAGAGAGAGAGATTGAGAGAGGGGATTGAGAGAGTGTGAATGAGTGAGAGAGAGTGAATGAGCGAGTGTGTGTGAATTAGAGTTGGTGAGAGTGAATGAGGCAGAATGTGAATGTGAGTGTGAACAAGTGTGACAGAGAGAGGGTGTGAATATTATTCCCTTGTCATGTATCCGTACACTGTGAATGGCTTTGATTGTAATCATGTATTGTCTTTCCACGGACTGGTTAGCACGCAACAAAACTGTATCTCGGTACACGTGACAATAATCTAAACTGATAACTGAATGAGAGTATGAATGAGAGATATAACCTTCCGCCAGAGTGGAATGAGTGCACCTTCACTGGCCCAGTGGCCAGCAATTGATGCAAGATGAAGATTAATGCCACCCTTTCAAGGCTAATCAGTGATCACCAATACTCGCCAGTTTATCTACAATGGCCATATCCTACAAAAAAACATGGCCATATCCTACAAAAAAACATGGCCATATCCTACAAAAAACATTTTTTGTTCTATATGACAGAATATGTTTTTTTACCTTTATTCAGTCGACCCAAAACTGAAAATTCAAAGTATCTAACGTTGCTCCTCGTGGAATAAAGTCCGAAAACGACGGCGAGAGTTTTTGGTTGTAGTTTTAACGTTGCCACGATATAAATGTCATTGACTGCTGGGGTATCGGTGAGCGCCTGTTGCAGAAGGTCCACATAACTTCTGTGCTCCGAGAGGGAGAGGAGGTCAAGAACTGCAAGAGAAATTCAAAAAGAAAAGAAAAATTAATCAGAGTGAACGTCGAAAGCTCTTCTCGTGAATAACAAATATATCTCTTTCTCAGTTTCTCCCTCATTCCCCCTCCCACTCCGTCACATACCCTGTGTGTAAGATTGGGTAGACGTAGTGGAATCGAGAACCAGTAGGTTTGTACGTTAATTGGCTTGGTAAATGTAAAATTGTCAAAGTCAAAGTCAAAGTCAAAGTCAAAGTCAAAAGAGTTTATTGTCATGTGTGCCTGACAGGACAATGAAAATCTTTCTTTGCATAGCACAACAGAACATAGAAGACATTGACGACAATTCTATACATAAATACACCCATGAATTAATAAATTAATAAAGTGCAAATAACAGATGGAGGGATATTAATGTTCAGAGTTCCGAGCCAGGTTTAATAGCCTGATGGCTGTGGGGAAGTAGCTATTCCTAAACCGGGTTGTTGCAGTCTTCAGGCTCCTGTACCTTCTACCCGAAGGTAGCAGGGAGATGAGTGTGTGGCCAGGGTGGTGTGGGTCCTTGATGATGCTGCCAGCCTTTTTGAGGCAGCGACTGTGATAAATCCCCTCGATGGAAGGAAGGTCAGAGCCGATGATGGACTGGGCAGTGCTTACTACTTTTTGTAGTCTTTTCCTCTCCAGGGCGCTCAAGTTGCCGAACCAAGCCACGATGCAACCGGTCAGCAAGCTCTCTACTGTCCCTTGTGGGTGTAGGATAGTGTTAATGCGGGGATCACTGGTCGGCGCGGACCCGGTGGGCCGAAGGGCCAGTTTCCGCGCTGTATCGCTAAACTAAACAAAATTAAACCAGAGGACATAGGTTTAAGGTGAGGGGGGAAAGATTTAATAGGAATCTGAAGTTCGATCCTGACTACGGGTGCTGTCTGTACGGAGTTTGCACGTTCTCCCCGTGACCTGCGTGGGTTTTCTCCGGGTGCTTCGGTTTTCTCCCGCGCTCCGAAGACGTACAGATTTGTAGGTTAATCGGCTTGGTATAATTGTAAATTGTCCCTTGTGTGTGTGGGATGGTGTTAGTGTGTGGGGATCGCTGGTCGGCGCGGACCCGGTGGGGTCAAGAGCCTGTTTTGTGAGTTGTACCTCTAAAAGAAAATGTGGCGTAGCCTATCGGACCTTCCGCATATCCCGAAGAAGAGTCCTGACCCAAGATGTCTCCTGCCAGTTCCCTCCACAGATGCTGCCTGACCCGCTGGGTTCCTCAGTTAATGCTCAAGGTTCCAGCAGCAGCAGTTCCTTGTCTCTTCAACATATCCTGTTCTGCCCACTGGACCTGTTTGCTCTAACCTCCACATCTGCGTCAACTTTCACATCTGGAGGATTCATTTGGGCCTCACTCACTTGCCTGACTGACTTGAATCCACCTGCTAACCTTTTTTAGTGAAGGCATCAACAACCCCACCCCCCCCCCCCCCCCCCCACAACAAGATGTGCCCAGCAAAGTTAGTCGAGAAAGGGCAGATTAATGCAATAGAGCTATTATGGACAAGATTATTGGAGCAGAGAAGGTTATTGGCTGCAACCTTCCCTCCATTGACGAACTGTACACTGCAAGGGCCAGGAAGCGAGCGGGCAAGATCATCTCTGACCCCTCTCACCCTGGCCACAAACTCTTTGAATCACTTCCCTCTGGAAGGCGACTCCGGATTGTCAAAGCTGCCACAGCCAGACATAAAAACAGCTTTTATCCACAGGTAGTTGCTCTACTCAACAGCCAAAAATCTGTAGCCTCCCTTTGATCCGGTATTTTGTTGGTTCACATGCTCGATCAATGGTGTTTTATCATTAATGTTTTATTATTATTAATGTTTAGTGTTATCTGAGTCATTCGTAACTGTCACTGTATGTCATGTTGTTACCTGCGGGCGGAGCAGGTAGGCAACTTCCTTGTATGTGAATACTTGGCCAATAAACTTACTTACTTATTTACTTATTAAGAATTCCATATAAATTAATCATAGACACAAACATCCGCGGTTCCGTCCTATATAAAGAAGGGTCTCGACCTGAAACTTCGTCAATTCCTTCTGGAGTATTGTGTACAGTTTTTGTCTTCTAATTTGAGGAAGGGCATCCTTGTGATTGAGGCAGTGCAGCGTAGGTTCAACAGATTGATCCCTGGGATGGCGGGACTGTCATATGAGGAAAGATTGAAAAGACCAGGCTTGTATTCACTGGAGTTTAGAATGATGAGGGGAGATCTTATAGAAACATATAAAATGATAAAAGGACTGGACAAGCTAGATGCAGGAAAAATGTTCCCAATGTTGGGCGAGCCCAGAACCAGGGGGCACAGGCTTAGAATAAAGGGGAGGTCATTTAAGACTGAGGTGAGAAAAAACGTTTTCACCCAGAGAGTCGTGAATTTGTGGAATTCCCTCCTAGAGGGCAGTGGAGGCCAAATCACAGGATGGATTTAAGAGAGTTAGATAGAGCTCTAGGGGCTAGTGGAGTCAAGGGATATGGGGAGAAGGCAGGCACGGGTTATTGATTGGGAACGATCAGCCATGATCACAATGAATGGCGGTGCTGGCTCGAAGGGCCAAATGGCCTACTCCTGGCTCGAAGGACTGTGGCCCCTGGTTCTAGACTCCCCCAACAGCAGGAACATGTTTCCTGCCTCTAGTGTGTCCAAGCCTTTAGCAATCTTATATGTTTCAATGAGATCCCCTCTCATCCTTCTAAACTCCAGAGTATACAAGCCCAGCTGCTCCATTCTCTCAGCATATGACAGTCCCGCAGTCCCACATGGCATGATCGAATGGCGAAGCAGACCTGATGGGCCGAATGACTTAACTCCGCTTCTCGTCTTAAGATTATGATCTAATATTGACCGGGAATACGCTCTGCCTACTGTTACCTATTTGGAAATTAACCAGATTAGTCCTTAATTTCCTGTTGAGTGGAGCTGAGAAGAACGCCTTATGCAATCCATATGTGCACATCTGTGCATCATGGACATTCTCCTTAGTCGGTGAAATTTGACACCACAGGGGGAATAAGTGTTGTAAAACTCACTCAGTCCGTTTAAATGAGAGGTTTTATGGTTTTCACTTCATCAAGATTTCTTACCCCTTCGAGTTCAATTCCTGCACTCCTGAAGATTCAGTCAGCATATTATTCCAACTTCCCAACCACCTAAGACGTGCCCCATTTGAACAACGCTGTACTACTTTAGTCATTTCTCTACAAACTGACTACTCATAGAATCCAAGGTAGACAGAAAATGCTGGAGAAACTCAGCGGGTGAGGCAGCATCTATGGAGCAAAGGAATAGGCGACGTTTCGGGTCGAGACCCTTCTTCAGACTCTTACTCATGGAGCCTTCAGACCAACTTGCTCACACTGGTGAACATGTCCCATCTACACTCATAGAATCATAGAATCATAGAAAATAGGTGCAGGAGTAGGCCATTCGGCCCTTCGAGCCTGCACCGCCATTCAATATGATCATGGCTGATCATCCAACTCAGTATCCTGTACCTGCCTTCTCTCCATACCCCGTGATCGCTTTAGCCACAAGGGCCACATCTAGCTCCCTCTTAAATATAGCCAATGAACTGGCCTCAACTACCTTCTGTGGCAGAGAATTCCACAGACTCACCACTCTCTGTGTGAAAAAAGATCTTCTCATCTCGGTCCTAAAAGACTTCCCCCTTATCCTTAAACTGTGACCCCTTGTTCTGGAGTTCCCCAACATCGGGAACAATCTTCCTGCATCTAGCCTGTCCAACCCCTTAAGAATTTTGTAAGCCTCTATAAGATCCCCCCTCAATCTCCTAAATTCCAGCGAGTACAAGCCGAGTACGAGCGAGTACTCGTCCCACCTGCCCGCGTTTGGTCCATATCCCTCTAAACCTGTCCTACCCATGTACCTGTTTAAATGTTTCTTAAACGTTGGGACAGTCCCTGCCTCAACTACCTCCTCTGGCAGCTCGTTCCATCCACCCACAACACCTTGTGTGAAAAAGTTACCCCTCAGATCCCAAATTAAATATTTTCCCCTTCTCCTTAATAAACCCAAGTCCTCTGGTCCTCGATTCACCTACCCTGGGCAAGAGACTACTGAGGAAACGTCTACCCGAGATCAGATGTCTGATTTCTCTACCAGGAGTGAGTGATACCATCACAGGCAGTCGGTCTCCTGAGTTTTGATGATAATGGCTCTAATTAATATCACCACAGAGGATTCAGTCTACTTGGATTCCCTTCGGAAATAATACAGACTTTCCAAAATAATTCAGTCTCTTTCCAACTTTTGGTAAAGCCTAGACCCCATTCCATAAGGCCATAAGCTACAGAAGCAGAATTAGACCATTTGACTCATTGAGTCAATCTTGGCTGATTAGTGGCATGGACAAGTTGGGGCAAAGAGCCTGTTTCCGCTCTGTATGACTGTCACCTATTTTCCCCTCTCAACCCCATTCTCCTGCCTTCTCCCCATAACCTTCGACACTCGTACCAATCAAGAACCTAAATCCTCATTAACTTTGCCTCCACCACCATCTGCGGCAATGAATTCCACAGATTCACCACCTTCGGACTAAAAAAAAAATCCTCCTCATTTTCTTTCTCATGCCCCTGTCCCACTTAGGAAACCTGCAAGGAAACCTCTGGAGACTTTGCGCCCCAACCAAGGTTTCCGTGCGGTTCCCGGAGGTTTTTGTCCTCTGGCAACCACCTTCAACTAGCATCGCAACCGGCTTCGATTAAAAAATTACCGATTTTAAAAACGGAAACCATTTTCGACCATTAGGGAGACTGACAAAAACCTCCGGGAACCGCACGGAAAACTTGGGTGGGGCGCAAAGTCTCCAGAGGTTTCCGTTCAGGTTTCCTAAGTGGGACAGGGGCATTAGGATACATCCTATTATTCTGGGGATGTAGCCTCTGGTCCTAGACTCTCCCACTAGTGGAGACATTCCCTCCACTTCCACTCGATCCAGGCCTTTCATCGTTCCATCTGTCCATAATTCATTCACATCATTGGAAAGGTCATGGAGCTGCCAGGAATATAGTTCAGTTCAGTTCAGAGACGCAGGCTGGAAGCAGGCCCGTCATCTCACCGACATCATGCCTTCCATCGATCACCCATTCATACGAGTTCTATGTTATTCCATGCTCTCATCCACTCCCGCTACACTAGGGGCAATTTGACAGAGTGCCAATTAACTTACCAACCCTGCACATCTTGGGGATATCTTAGAATAAAGGGGAGGTCATTTAAGACTGAGGTGAGAAAAAACTTTTTCACCCAGAGAGTTGTGGATTTGTGGAATTCCCTGCCACAGAGGGCAGCGGAGGCCAAATCACTGGATGGATTTAAGAGAGAGTTAGACAAAGCTCAGGGGGCTAGTGGAGTCAAGGGATTATGGGGAGAAGGCAGGCACGGGTTATTGATAGGGGACGATCAGCCATGATCACAATGAATGGCTCGAAGGGCTGAATGGCCTCCTCCTGCACCTATTTTCTATGTTTCTATGTGGGAGGAACCCTGAGCATCTGGAGGAAACCCACGCGCTCACTTGGAGAACGTGCAAGCTCCTCACAGACAGCACCCGAGGTCAGGATCGAACCCGGGTCTCTGGCGCTGTGAGGCAGCAACTCTACCGCTGTGCCACTGTGCAATGAAACACATTATTATGGTAACAACAACTACTGTTTGCTGTTTCCGCTGTTTTAATAACACTACAATCTGGCTGACTGCGTCCTTATTCACCAAGTGTTTGGTTGCATTAAAGGTGATTTCACTGGGTAGCAGAGATGGGTTAAAGTGGAACCGCTGCTAACTTGCTCCCTGGTGCTGAGATCCAACACGACCCGGACTTTAATCTCAAGATGCACTGAGATCTCCAAGCAAAACCACATAGGTTGCATTTTTAATTCCGACGGCAGGCAAACTGTGTTTTTAAAAAATCATACTATTAACCAGCTCATTAATATAACATAGATTCGATTGGCCATTCTCTAAAAAAAAGTTAGAGAGACAAAGACTGTGTGTGACTCCAACAGGTGGAGTATCTCTTAAACAAGCACAATTAAAACACAACTCACTAACATTAAACAGATGTTTAAGAAGGAACTGCAGATGCTGGAAAATCGAAGGTAGACAAAAATGCTGGAGAAACTAAAAAATAGTGGAGTCAGGGGATATGGGGAGAAGGCAGGAACGGGGCACTGGTTGGGGATGATCAGCCATGATCACATTGAATGGCGGTGCTGGCTTGAAGGGCCAAATGGCCTCCTCCTGCACCTATTGTCTATTGTCTATAAACTCAGTGGGTGAGGCAGCATCTATGGAGCGAAGGAAATAGGCACGTTTCGGGTTGAAACCTTTCCCCAGACTGAAGAAGGGTTTCGGCCCGAAACGTCGCCTATTTCCTTCGCTCCATAGATGCTGCCTCCTCACCCGCTGAGTTTCTCCAGCATCAAACAGATGGTTTTCTCATGAGAGCAATATCAGATGTAGACGACTTAAAACAGAACAAAGGTGCACTTTACCAGAGGAGAATTAAGACCCAAGGAACTATTATTGTCTATTTATCTGTCTGTATATATTGATAAGGGGTCTCGACCCGAATCATCGCCTATTCCTTCACTCCAGAGATGCTGCCTGACCCGGTGAGTTACTCCAGCTGTTTGTGTATGACTTGGGTGTAAACCAGCATCTGCAATTCCTTCTTACACACACACACACACACACACACACACACATACACACACACACGCACGCACACACACACACACACACACATGCGTACACATACACACACACACACACACATGCGTACACATACACACACACACACACACACACGCACACACGCACACACACATGCACACACACACACGCACACACACACACACACACACACACACACACATATATAACTTTGTTGTTGGTTATTACTGGTTTTCCAGAGTTCTATATCTACATATTTGTGCAAGTGAGAATATCATTGTTCCGTTTCGGGACATTTGACAATGAAATCCTCTTTTGCCTGTTAACCTGTAGTCGCTAGTTTACAACTGTATCCCAGGCCATGCAGCATCTCTGTGGAGATGATGGATAGGTAGGTGACAGTCCTGCTGAAGAAGTGGCCCCGGCCGGCATCCTCGCCTGTCCATGTCCTCCAGTGGTGCTGCCGGCCGCTGTGTTACTCCAGCACTCGGCTGAAGAAGGATCTCGACCCGAAAGGTCTCCCGTTCCCTCTCCCCTTGTGTGTCTACTTTTATTGTGTGTGTGTGTGTGTGTGTGTGTGTAGGAAAGAACTGCAGATAACGTACTCCCAGCACCACAACAGAAAACAGAATATGTAAACACTGGGGACACAAATGCAGACCACACCGGAGATAAGTGAGGAAATAATGCTGGAGTAACAGGCAGCATCTGTGGCGTGAAGGAGTGGGTGATGTTTAGGGTCGAGACCCTCCTTGTATATATTTGCTTGATAAACTAAATGAGTTTGTCAGAGCTCAGCGCGGCAGAGATTCCCCCGGGAACGTCTGTGTTGAAAGTTTACTTTCAAATTATTTTGAAAAGAACGAAGCAATTTCAATGGTTTTGCAACATTTTAGCTGAACTGAAACACACCACAGAAGCCAGACTCGGGGAAACATGTCTACACCTAGGGGTGGACGCTTTCTATAATGCCCACACAACCCGTTTTTAATTAAAGTCACATTATTTCCACGGGCAAGTAATTGAATCCTGATCAACCAGGTGAATGATTTTTACATTTGTACATGTATTCGTGAAAACTAGTGTTAAAACAAAAGTCACCAGCAACGACTTAAGATTTACACGACGCCTTTCACGGGGCATTGAAACGTCCCAACGCACACATGGAATAAATGATGCTAAATAACTTGTAATTTGGGATTAAAGTGAAATTCAAAGTCTGAAGAAGGGTCTGAAGTGACCCGAATTGTCACCTATTCGGTTTCTCCAGACCCGCTGGGTCACTCCAGCAACTTTATGTCTATCTTTGGTGCCAATAGACCAGCATCTGCTTGCTGCTGTTCCTTTGTTTCTGCAATCTGAAGTTCTCCAGTGTGGGTTTACTCACTTTCTGGTTCGCCGTCCGTCGAGGAACTGCCAGCTGACTCGTCCAGGAGAAGCCGGAGAAGCAATAGCACAAAACTCCACTTCATCTCTTCGGATCTGCTTTTCCAATGAACTCGAGTAAACTAACTTTCAAAAAAAAAAAAAAAACCCCCGCTGTTTTCAGAAGAAGTGTGTCCTCCGGTCTGAAGGCGCTGGAGAGAGAGGGA
>OY740783.1:12133701-12153701 GCA_963514005.1 Raja brachyura
GGGGTGAGAGTGGCGGGAGGGGTGCTGGGGGGGTGCAAGATTCTATAGGTTTGTTCACATGCAAACCTATAGAATTGAATGCAAACCTGCAGTTTGAAGGCATAGCTGACAAAGATGGAACAATTGAAGTCGGGTATCCACAGTGGCCAAAATCGGACGGCAGCAGGTGATAAGTGGGCGAAGATTATGAAGATTAGTACAAACATGGAAAACTCTGAGGGCAAGGATGAGAATTTTAAACTGAGGATTTGGCTGGATTGGGAACCAATGCAGGTCAATGAGCGATGGGGCAATTGGTAATTGGTGCAAATGAGGACACAGGCAGTGAATCTTTAAATGTCCCCATGTGGGAGACATTGTAGGGTTGGGGGTTATGGGGAGAAGGCCGGAGAATGGGGTTAGGAGGGGTGGATAGATCAGCCATGATTGAATGGTGGAGTAAACTCGATGGGCCGAATGGCCTAATTTTAGTTTAGTTTGGTTTCATTTGGTTTCAGTTTAGTTTAGAGACACAGCGCGGAAGCAGGCCCTTTGCCCTTCCGAGTCAGATATGCCGACCAGCAATCCCGCACACTTACACTATCCCACACGCACTTGGGGCAATTTACAATTTTACCAAGCTCTACAAACCCGTACGTCTTTGGAGTGTGGAAGGAAACTGGAGCTACAGGGGAAAACCCACGCAGGTCACAGGGAGAACGTGTAAACTCCGTACCGACAGCGCCCGTAGTCAGGATTAAACCCGGGTCTCTGGCGCTGCGAGGCAGCAACTCTACCGCTGCGCCACCGTGCTGACCGAAAGTGATTCTGCTCCACAACCTAAAACCCTGTGGAATAAAGGAGGGTTTAGGTAGCAGATGAACAGATGCCGGAGCAGGGAATATCTTAATAATACAGGAGTGTTTTTGGACAATAGACAATAGACAATAGGTGCAGGAGTAGGCCATTCGGCCCTTCGAGCCAGCACCGCCATTCAATGTAATCATGGCTGATCATCCCCAATCAGTACCCCATTCCTGCCTTCTCCCCATATCCCCTAACTCCGCTATTTTTAAGAGCCCCATCTAGCTCTCTCTTGAAAGCATCCAGAGAACCGGCCTCTGAGGCAGAGAATTCCACAGAATTTAGAATGAATTTTTTAAATGGATTTTCTGACCTTCATCTTAGGATGGATTGAATGGAATACCACAAGTTTTGCAAATAGTGTGATCCCTCGTTAGGCAGTTGCCATGGAGAGGAGTGGAGTTTTTTTCCTTTCCAACATAAATCTGAAGGAAGTATTCAATCATACATCAGTAGCGTGGATGTGCTCATGTCATTCAGAGATGTGTCAGTGCGATAGTGTCAAATGTGTAAGGGACTTCTCCTTCAACTTGGGATTAAAGGGCCTGTCCCACTTTCCCGAGTTACTCACGAATTCTCCCGAGTTTTCCCCTTGATCCAAACTCGGAGTATGTCTGTAGCGAGTCCGTAGAAGGCCGTAGGCGTCCGTAGATATATCGTAGCGGCTCGTTACGCCAGCCGTAGGTACTCGGGGCATCAGGTAAGTCAGAACGTTTTTTCCAGCATGACAAAAAAGTTCACGAGTAAAAAGATCTTGATTTTTATTTAAGGTCCTGGTTGCTTGTTCTAAGAGTTGCTGGTTTACAGAGCCAGATACACAGGTTCGATCCTGGCTACGGGTGCCGTCTGTACGGAGTTTGTATGGTTCTCCCAGTGACCTGCGTGGGTTTTCTCCAGGATCTCCAGTTTCCTCCCACACTCCAAAGACGTGCAGGTTTGCAGGTTAATTAGCTTGGTGATTTTAGTAAATTGCCCCTAGTGTGGGTAGGATAGTGTTAAAGTGCGGGGATCGCTGGCCGGCGCGGACCTATCTGCCTTCTATTGCTAAACTAAACTAAACCCTGACTATTGTCCACAGAGTCTTGGAGTCATACAAGTCTTGGAGTCTTGGAGTCAACAAGTCCAATAATTATCACCTTGTCTCCATGGCATAAATGATTGATTGGCAATCTACTCATTTTTCTAACCACACTTTGTGGTTCAGGGAGGAGCATTAGCGTCCACTTGAGGAATGTCCCTTGAGATAAATGTACAATTAACAGCTGAGCAGTCTGGTTGTTTTTGCAGCTAAAAACCAAGATGTCATTTTTATTTTGCCGTGAATTTTTTTGAAGCGAATGGAGGAATAAGGTATGAGTTTCAATGCGTATTAATTTCTCTCTTTCTCTAGATCCAAGTTTAAACTAATCCCAATAAGGACAACTTGTGCGGCACGGTGGCGCAGCGGTAGAGTTGCTGCCTTACAGCGCCAGAGACCCGGGTTCAATCTTGACTACCAGGTGCTGTCTGTACAGAGTTTGTACATTCTCCCAGTGACCCGCGTGGGTTTTCTCCGGGTGCTCCGGTTTCCTTCAAATATTCCAAAGACGTACAGGCTCGTAAGTTAATGGGCTTCCCGAAAGATTGAAAAAATGTCCCTAGTGTGTGTAGGATAGTGTTAGTATGCGGGAATCGTGGCCAGCACGGACTCGGTGGGCCAAAGGGCCTGTTTCCGCACTGTATCTCTAAATTAAACTACATTTCCCTCTACAGATGATTATGATAGGGAGTTTATACTTTATCTCAATGTTAATAAATATAGAAACATAGAAAATAAGTGCGGAAGTAGGCCGTTCGACCCTTTGAGCCAGCACCGCCATTCAATGTGACCTTTGCTGATCATCTAAAATCAGTTCCTGCTTTCTCTCCATATCCCTTGATTCCCTTAGCCCTAAGAGCTAAATTATAATCTAAAATGTTATATAGGTATAACATTACATGCTTTCTAACCAGATGCATGACTCATACCTATGAAATAGAAGACTTACTGTGCACATTATGCTTCCTACACATATCGGGTCTTCCCAAGTTCCCAAGATATGCAGAGAATCTGGAGGTAGCATTAAGGGCCTGTCCCACTTGGGCGACCTAATTGGCGAGTTCCGACAAGTTTGCCCTCGACTTTACTCGCAGCATGGTCGACACGAGGTCGTAGGAGGTCCTCGTAACTCTCCTTCATGCTCGAGAGTGGTCTCTGCGTACTCGAGGCCTCAGCTAGGTCGCGGGGGTTTTTTTTCAATATGTTAAAAAATGCCCGCGAGTAAAAAAAGGTCGCCACGGAAAATATCGACACATTTTTTACTCGTAGGTTTAGTCATAGTAGGTCATAGTAGGTCGACATGTTAGTTGCAGGTAATCGAAGGTAGTCGAGGGTAGTCGTAAATAGTCTTCATCATAGTCGAAGGGAGGTCGTCTTCACTCTCCACTATTCGGTGTCCAATTTTCCCGAAATTAGTCGTAGCTAGTTGAAGCTGGTCTTCAACATGGTCGAAGGAGGTTGAAGGAGGCCTTCAACATGTCATTTTTTTCAAACTCTTCTAAACTCGTGGCTTAGGTCGCCCAAGTGGGACAGCCCCTTTACTAACACTTTTTACAGCAAAATTATTGTCAGCTGTAGATTTATTCAAATATGATCTAGATTTGTTGCAAATAGATGAAATATTATCGACATTCCCTCCATCTCCTACTGAATCTTCAGAAAATCTCTAACATTTCAGATTCTTCACCGAACACTAATATTATGCATTTGCTGTTATATATTTTTTAAATCAAAGTCATAAATGCTGGAATCACTCAACATATTTGTTCACTAGTTATTTATCAGGACAAAGTGTTATTAACTTGAAACACTAACTCTGCTTCTCTTCTAGAAAAATAGGTGCAGGAGTAGGCCATTCGGCCCTTCGAGCCTGCACTGCCATTCAATGTGATCATGGCTGATCATCCAACTCAGTATCCTGTACCTGCCTTCTCTCCATACCCCCTGATCCCTTTAGCCACAAGTGCCACATCTAACGCCCTCTTAAATATAGCCAATGAACTGGCCTCAACTACCCTCTGTGGCAGACAATTCCAGAGACTCGCCACTCTCTGTGTAAAGAATGTTTTCCTCATCTCGGTCCTAAAGGAATTCCCCCTTATCCTTAGACTGTGACCCCTTGTTCTGGACTCCCCCAACATCCAGTAATGAAATTCCTGATTCACATAAGGCTCATCGATAACACCATCAAAATAATGAGTACTCTAAATCTAAATAAACATTGACCCCATCTACACTTCACGTTGCTTCAGGAAAGCAACCAACATAATGAAGGATAAAATGTGCAGGAATGAACTTTACACCGAAGGTAGACACAAAAATGCTGGAGTAACTCAACGGGTCAGGCAGCATCTCTGGAGAAAATTAATACGATAGGTGACGTTTCGGGTTGAGAGCCTTATTCACACTAAGACCCTCTCAGTCTGAAGAAGGGTCTTGACCCGAAACGTCACCTTTTCTCCAGAGTTGCTGCCAGACCTGCTGAGTTTGCGTCTATCTTCAACACGATGAAGGACCTGTTTGACTCCAGTCATTCATTCTTCTCCCGGCTCCTGTTGAGCAGAAGATATAAAAAGCTTGAAAGCACGTGCCACCAGATTCAGGAATAGGTTTGTCCCCCCTGTTATCAGGCTGCTGAGTAGTCCACCCATAAGCTGGGGTGTAGTCCCGATCTTCCAACCTACCTTAATGTGGACCTTGCACTTTTTCTCTGGCATTCTAATGCTACAATCCTACTTTTAACTGTATTCTACACTCTAGTATCTTCCTCATTGCACTCCCTGCTGTACTTGCGTATGGCTTGACTATACACGTACAATTTAATTTAAATGGATATCACACAAACAAAAGACTTTCACCATATATTGGTACATGTGACAATATTAAACCAATACCAAATATAATAAGAAGAGAGGCACAAAATACTGGAGCAACTCAGTGGGACAGGCAGCATCTCTGGAGAGAAGGAATGGCAATGTTACAAAATTTTGAGATTTTAAAAATCAAGTCTGCAATTTATCCCATCAGATAAAGCATAAAAATAAGTTTAATTTGACACCTAATTTACTTTCATATCTTCAGTATTAAGAAAGTTATGGCCATTTTCATACTCGGAAATGAGCATCTTGCTTCTCATTGCCTTTCAATTGACTTAACTCAAAAGCTGTGATCTGGAAAAGTTAAAAGCCCATAACTTTCTTAAAAATTAAGAGAACTCAATGAAATTTTCAGTTATTATAGATTGAAGCATTCTGAAACAAATATTAAACAATCTTACTTGGATGACCTGAAATTAAAGCATATAATTAGTTAGTTATTTAATTGTAGCTAATTACAAAATTCAATGAGTAGATCTAAACATCTATCCATTTCTTAAGAAAAGATAAACTTTTTTTAAATTGCCTAAGTGTCCAAATAACATTCACATAATAATCCACAATATAACATAATTTTTAAATCTCATTTTCATGAATTTCTGGGCCAAATGGAAGGAATTTAGTGTTTAATGCCTGTAAATTAATGGCCATTTAAATCAACTAGCGAGTGGGTTTTAGTGGAATGCGGTGGATTGGAACGTTGCGGTTAGCGGTGAAGTCGGGGGGAAAAATACTGGGGGAAAAAACTTACATTTTTTTGGACCCCATTTCGCAACATAAAAATATTATTAAAGCCTCCCGAAAAACCAACTTTTAATATAAAAATAAACTATTTACCTTTTTTTCTCCCCTACGGAAAATCCTTCCGCATGTCAGTTCTCACGGCTTTTGAAGGTGATTTTTAAATTACTCTAGTTAACAAATAATTTAGAGTAATTTAAAAATACCTTAATTGATGAAATGTCGGAGCGATTTTTCTTCCGCAACAAAATCGCCCGACATTCATCGATTATCCAGGTCCAGGTGGAAAACCTGCACTTTAAGCCCGCCCCCCTCTGAAAGGCGCTAAAGTCGCGCACACGGGGAGCGGCAGAAGTGCAGCGCCGCTAAAGGTAAGTTTTGCAACATACCTAGAAGGAATGGGTGATGTTTTGGGTCGAGACCCTTTTTCAGACTCAAATCTAATAAGCTGATCTGCCAAACTATTCTTATTTCATTTTTCCAGTATCTTCAAAGTTCTTACTAGGTTCTTGACTAGTAAGGGCATCAAAGGTTATGGGGAGAAACATAGAAACATAGAAATTAGGCGCAGGAGTAGGCCATTCGGCCCTTCGAGCCTGCACCGCCATTCAATATGATCATGGCTGATCATCCAACTCAGTATCCCGTACCTGCCTTCTCTCCATACCCTCTGATCCCCTTAGCCACAAGGGCCTCTGATCCCCTTAGCCACAAGAGCCAGAAGGCAGGAGAATGGGGTTGAGAGGGAAAACTAGATCAGCCACGATTGAAGGGCAGAGCAGGCGCGATGGGCCGAATGGCCTAAATCTGCTCCAACGTCTTATACTACTGTGTATCTAGTTTGGTTTTCATTCAATATTTTTGTTTCAGAAAGATAGACTATTCAGTTTAAATTTGCGGTTGGCTAACGCAATGAAATCCAAGTAAAACTGCAAGCAATCGAAAGAACGGAACGCAACATTATTTTGTTTAATGTTATGACAATTCCTTCCTACACATAGTTTTGTTTAAAGTTAGTATTCGTTCTCTTCTAGAAACAAAGAACTGCAGATGCTGGTTTATACCAAAGAACACAAAGAGCGGGTTCAGCCTGAACAAGGGTCCCGACCCGAAACGTCACCCACCCTTTTTCTCCAGAGATGCTGCCTGGCCCGTCGAGTTACTCCAGCATTTTGTGTCTATCCTTAGTTCTTTTCTAGCTCCCCTCTCTCATATGGTTTTTGTTTTTGCCTGATAGAATAAGCAAAGCCTGGATGTACCTGTCCAGTCTGGGAGTTGTTTCATCAAGCAATGATTTGGATAAATTCTTCAGGTCAAGCAGCATCTGTGGGGGGATAGACATTGTTGATGTTTCAGGTCAACATTGTGTATTCCAACCGGGAGAGGAGAGGAAAAGATAGCCAGAATAAAGAGGTGAGGGGGTAGGCAAGAGATTTGCAGCAGGATCTTGGTCATTGGGCCAGTGGGCTGAGGAATGGCAGATGGAGATTAATGCAGGTGAATGCGAGATGTTGAATTTTCATAGAGTGATACAGCGTGGAAACAGGCCCTGCAGCCCAACTTGCCCACATGACCCATCTACACTGGTCCCACCTGCCTGACTTTGACAAATAATCCTTCTAACCCTGTCCGTCCCATGTACCTGCCTAAATGTTTCCTAAACATTGCAATAGTACTTGCCTCATCTCCCTCCTCCGGCAGCTCGTTCCATATACCCACCACCCTTTGAAAAAGTTACTACTTGGGTTCCTATGAAATCTTTCCCCTCCCTCTAAACCTTAAACTATGCCCTCTGGTTCTCGATTCCCCCATTCTGGGCAAGAGACTCTGCGCATTAACCCAATCTATTCCTCTCACGACCTTATACACCTCTATAATTTAGAGGTTATAACTCGCTAGAATTTAGAAAATTGAGGGGGATATAAAACCATATAATATAACCATATAACAATTACAGCACGGAAACAGGCCTTCTCGGCCCTTCCAGTCCGTGCCGACCATTTATTTTCCCCTAGTCCCATCTACCTGCACTCAGACCATACCCCTCCATTCCCTTCCCATCCATATACCTATCCACCTTATTTTTAAATGTTAAAATCGATCCTGCCTCCACCACTTCTGCAGGAAGATCTTATAGAAACTTACAAAATTCTTAAGTGGTTGGACAGGCTAGATGCAGGAAGATTGTTCCCGATGTTGGGGAGGTCCAGAACAAGGGGTCACAGTCTAAGGATAAGGGGGAATTCCTTTAAGACCGAGATGAGGAAAACATTTTTCACACAGAGAGTGGTGAATCTGTGGAATTCTCTGGAACAAGACGCCAGGGGAAGTGGTACAGGCGGGTACAATTACACTGAAAAGACATTTCACAAGTTCACAAATTATAGGAGTAGAATTAGCCTATTCATATAACCATATAACAATTACAGCATGGAAACAGGCCCTCTCGGCCCTTCCTGTCTGTGCCGACCATTTATTTTCCCCTAGTCCCATCTACCTGCACTCAGACCATACCCCTCCATTCCCTTCCCGTCCATATACCTATCCACCTTACTTTTAAATGTTAAAATCGATCCTGCCTCCACCACTTCTGCTGGAAGCTCATTCTACACAGCCACTACTCTCTGAGTAAAGAAGTTCCCCCTCATGTTACCCCTAAACGTCTGTCCCTTAACTTCGGCCCATCGAGTCCATTCAATCATGCCTGATCTCTGCCTCCTGATCCCATTTTCCTGCCTTCTCCCCATAACCCTCGACACCCGTTCTAATCAAGAATTTGTCTATCTCTTCCTTAAAAATATCCACTGACCCGGCCCCCACAGCCCTCTGTGGCAATGAGTTCCACAGATTAAAAGGGCCTGTCCCACTTGGCGATTTTGCCGGCGTCATATCAGTGTCACCAAAAGAGTTTGAACATTTCAAAATCCAGCGGCGGCAAAAGAAATGTTGCGACACTTGAAAAAACACCGCGCGCTATACATCATCGCGCCGCGTCACACCGCGTATTTTTTCGGTGACCTGATACGTCAGTCAATGATGCCGGCAGTCGCTGAAAAAAATCGCCAAGTGGGACAGGCCCTTAACTACCCTCTGACTACACACTTCCTCCTCACCTCCTTTCTAAAAGAGCGCCCTCTGGTCCTAGACTCTCCCACCAATGGAAACATCCTTTCCACATCCGCTCTATCAATGCCTTTCGTTATTCTGTAAGTTTCAATGAGGTCCCCCCTCAACCTTCTAAACTTCAGCGAGTACAGGCCCAGTGCCCACAAACGCTCATCATGCACAAACCCACTTATTCCAGGTTTTATTCTTGCAAACCTTGTAAACCACGTGGGCAGGTGCATGGATAGCAATGGTTTGGAGAGATATGGGCCAGGCAAGTGGAGCTAGCTGGGTTCAGCAACTTGGCTGATGTGGACTAGTTGTGCCGAAGGGCCTGGTCCCATGCTCCAAAACTCTGCGTTTCTAAATGTATTCCCGGCAAATCGCAAAGAAGTTTGTTCAGGAATGTTGAACTCGGTTTACGTTTTACTTGCGCAACATGCACTCAAAGCCCCGTCCGACTGTTCGAGTTCATTCCAAGAGCTCTCCCGAGTTTGCCCTGATTCGAGCTCGGGGATTTACGGTATTGGCCGCTCGTCGGTACTCAGGGCTCTCGTGGACATTTTATCATCACGTTGAAAAATCTTCACGAGTCTTCCCGTACTTACCTGCCATTAGCGAGTCTTCCCGAGTACCTGCCGTTAGCACTAAGAGACATCCCCGAGCTCCGACGTACCCGCTACATTCATTCTCCGTGCTTACCACGAGTTTGATTTTTTTTAAACTCGGGAGAGCTCCTGGAATGAACTCGTACAGTGGGACAGGGGTCTAACATCTCAAAGAAGGTTACAAATTCCATGAAGACGCAATGGTTTACTGCTCCTATCCTTCTCCACTCCTGACACTTTCATCTGCAAAGTGGAAATGCCAGCTTCAGACATGACCTGTGCTGAGCACTTGACCTGAGTGTACTCTGTGGGTGGAGAGTGAGTCCACAGCTCGCTGCAAAAATCCCACTTTCATTCACACACGGCACTTAACATGGTGGCGACCATGTGTCTCATTCCTCTCATTCCACCACCAAATTGTGAAAGTAATATGGGGTGAAAGGAATGTTACATCGCGCTGTGCTTGCGTATCTACCTCTTTGGTGACCATCATGTTATCCTTGATCGGACTTTGCTGGCTTTACCTTGCTCTAAACGTTATTCCCTTATCATGTATCTATACACTGTAAATGGCTCGATTGTAATCATGTTTAGTAGTAATGTTACAACATTTTGAGATTTAAAAAATCAAGTCTTGCAATTTACCCCATCAGATAAAGCATACAAATAAGTTTAATTTGACACCTAATTCACTTTCATTCCTTCAGTATTTAAAAAGTTATGGCCATTTTCATACTCGGAAATTAGCATCTTGTCCCCCATTGACTTAACTCAAAAGCTGTGATCTAGAACAGTCAAAAGCCCATAACTTTCTTAAAAATTTAAGAGAACTGAATGAAATTTTTAGTTATTATAGATTGAAGCATTCTGAAACAAATATGAAACAATCTTACTTGGATGACCTGAAATGAAAGCATATAATTAGTTAGTTACCTAATTGTAGCTAATTACAAAATTCAATTACTAGATCTAAACATCTATCCATTTATTAAGAAAAGGTTAACATTTTTAAATAGCCTAAGTGTCCAAATAACATTCACACAAGAATTCACAATATAACATGATTTTTAAATCTCATAGTCATTAATTTATAGGCCAAATGGAAGGAATTTAGTGTTTAATTCCCGTAAATTAATGGCCATTTTAATCATCTTGCGAATGTGTTTTTCTGGAACACGATCGATTGGAACGTTGCGGTTTGCGGTGAATTTAAACCCCATATCGGCAGGAAAAACACTGCCTGTTCGTATATTTACATAATCACATTTTCGCTGATGAAATTTTGAATAAAGTAATCCTAAGAAGCAAGTTTATATGTAAAATAGACAACGCGTTATGTTTTGTCCCGTAAGGGAGATCCGTCCTGTTGGCGGCGTTTGACGGCGTTAGAAGTTGCCTTTTATTTTACTCAAGCGCTTAAATAGTCCCCTTCTGTGAATTTTCAATTCACAGAACAGCAGTCGGAACGATTATTCAGCAACAGGTAGTAGCCCGAGAAAATAAATCTCGGACAGGCAGGAGAAAACGGCATTTTAATCCCCCCCCCCCCCCCCCCCCAAAGGCGCCAAAGTCGCGCACACGGCCAGTGACAGAACTGCAGCGCCATTGAAGGTAAGTTTTGTAACATACCTATGTTTAGGAAGGAACTGCAGATGCTGGAAAATTGAAGTGGACAAAAATGCTGGAGAAACTCAGCGGGTGAGGCAGCATCTATGGACCCGAAACGTTACCTATCTCCTTCGCTCTATAGATGTTGCCTCACCCGCTGAGTTTCTCCAGCATTTTTGTCTACCTTCGATTGTAATCATGTATTGTCTTTCTGCTGACTGGTTAGCGCGCAACAAAAGCTTTTCACAGCACCTCGGTACGCGAGACAATAAACTAAACTGTGGGGATTTTCATTTTTCGTTCCTTCCAGATAATCTGCCATTGTAGTGATATTCTACAAATGAATGTTAATTCTACTTTGTTATTAACTAACATGCTTAACTAATTGGCCGACACTGTTTAGAGTTTAGAGATACAATGCGGAAACAGGCCCTTCGGCCCACCAAGTCCGCACTAACCCCGTACACGAGCACTATCCTACACACTAGGGACAATTTACAAATTTACCAAAGCCAATTAAGCTACAAACCCGTACGTCTTTGGATTGGGGGAGGAAACCGGAGCACCCGGAGAAAACCCACGCAGGTCGCGGGGAGAACGTAAAACTCCATGGTCAGAATTGAACAAGCATCTCTGGCGCTGTGAGGCAGCAACTCTACCGCCTCGCCGCCACTGTGGTGTTGTGGCTTCATGTGGTTGGAGAGTGGTTGTTTTCAGTGGTTAGCATGGACTAGGTGGGCCGAAGGGCCTGTTTCCATGCTGCATCTCTGTACTAAATACTGTTGCGGAGATAAATACAGAAGTGTGCATCCGTTTACTAAGCTAGCGAAACTTAACATGCCATTACCAAGAGGAAAGTGGGAGAGATACAGGAAGAGACTGCAGATGCTGGTTTAAACCGAAGATAGACACAAAATGCATAAGAAGATGGTACGCAAAATTTTTGCACATGGGATTAGTCTTTGTAAGTCTCTTCCTCAAAGCAAAGAGAATGTAGAGTCTATGAATGTTTTTTTAAGGCAGAGGTAGATAGATTCTTGATCAGCAAAGGAGTTGAAGGTTTCAGTGGGTAGATGATAATGCAGGATTAGAGGTTGTAATAAAGTCATTCATGATCTTAATAGTATCTTTTTATTGTCATTACACATAAGTGCAACAAGATTTGGTTCGCAACTTCGAGATTTCGATTAGCAACCCCCGAGAACAAGGTTTGTAAAAACGAACATTTAACCAATAACATCAACACAGACTAAAGTGCGAGGCCGGGGGAGACAGTCCATGGGGGTGGGGGGGGGGGGGGGGGGCACTCAGCAGGGCCGGTTCAGAGCCGCTATAGCTCTGGGAATGAAGCTGTTCCTGAGTCTGGTAGTGCGGGCGTAGAAGGCCTTGTAACGTCTGCCGGAAGGGAGTAGTTCGAGCAGTCCATTACAAGGGCGAGAGGAGTCTTTATGTATGCTGACGGCCTTCCTGAGGCACTGTGTGTGGTAGATGCCCTCCAAGGCTGGTAGCGGTGTCCCAATAATCTGTTGCGCTCTGTGGATAAGGCGCTGAAGAGCTCTCCTCTCCGCCTCCGTGCAGCTGAGATACCACACAGAGATGCCATACGTTAGTATGCTCTCTGTGGTGCAGCGGTAGAAGGTCGTCAGCAGCTGTTGGGGCAGACCAGTCCGTTTCAATGTTCTCAGGAAGAACAGTCATTGTTGTGCCTTTTTGACCAGCGCAGCGGTGTTGGTGGACCATGTGAGGTCCTCTGAGATGTGAGTGTCCAGAAACTTGAAGCTGGACACTCTCTCCGCACTGTCCCCGTGGATGGAGATTGGGGCGTATTCCCCATTCTGTGACCTCCTGAAGTCGATAATCAGCTCCTTGGTCTTGGAGGTGTTTAGTGACAAGTTGTTCCGTGAGCACCAGTCCGCCAGGTTCTGCACCTCCGCTCTATAGTTTGTTTCATCACCGTTGGTGATCAGCCCGATCACCGTTGTGTCGTCTGCAAACTTGACAATGGTGTTGTTGTCAAATGCAGGGACACAGTCGTGGGTGAAGAGGGAGTAGAGCATGGGGCTCAGTACACAGCCCTGTGGTGTGCCGGTGCTCAGGGTGATAGTGGAGGACAGGTGCGGCCCCAGTCTCACTGCCTGCGATCGGTCCGTCAGAAAATTCAGGATCCAATCGCATATCAGTGAGCTGAGGCCTAGCTGGTGGAGTTTGGTGGTGAGCTTGGTGGGGGATGACCGTATTGAAGGCAGAGCTACAGTCAATGAAGAGCATCCTCACGTAGGTGCCCTGTCTTTCCAGGTGGGTCAGGACAGTGTGAAGAGCCACAGAGATGGCATCCTCTGTGGATCTATTTGCCCTGTATACAAATTGATGAGAGTCCAATGATGCAGGAATGCAGTTATGCAGGGATGCTGGATTTGATGTGGGAGTGGACCAGCCTTTCAAAGCACTTCATTGGTACTTCATCTTATTAAATGGTGGAGCAATGAAGGAACGGGCGACTTATTTTCATCCCTTATAGTATATATGCAAAAAACTACTTTGAAGATCCAGTGGAATGTTTCATTTGTTTATTGTGAAAAAATCAGTTCACCACTTTTGGACTTGCACATAGTTTTGATATACTCCAACATAAACTCCATGACAATTACAACAATAATCAGACCACAATTGGGCAGCTCAGTGGTGCAGCGGTAGAGTTGCTGCCTCACAGCGTTAGAGACCCGGGTTCGATCCTGACTACGGGTGCTGTCAACGAAGTTTGCGCGTTCTACCTGTGACTGCGTGCGTTTTACTTAGAAACATAGAAAATAGGTGCAGGAGGAGGCCATTCGGCCCTTCGAGCCAGCACCGCCATTCATTGTGATCATGGCTGATCGTCCCCAATCAATAACCCGTGCCTGCCTTCTCCCCATAACCCTTGACTCCACTAGCCCCTAGAGCTCTATCTAGCTCTCTCTTAAATCCATCCAGTGACTTGGCCTCCACTGCCCTCTGTGGCAGGGAATTCCATAAATTCACAACTCTCTGGGTGAAAAAGTTTTTTCGCACCTCAGTCTTAAATGACCTCCCCTTTCTTAGAATAAAGGGGAGGTCATTTAAGACTGAGGTGAGAAAAAAAAAGAAAATATCTCCGGATGCTCCAGTTTCCTCCCAAACCTGATGCCAAGACCAACTCTTGATCTGCCTGTACATGATCCATATCCCTCCATATGCATGTCAAGTCAAGAGTGTTGTATTGTCATATGTCCCGGATGGGACAATGAAATTCTTACTTGCTGCAGCACGACAGGATATGTGAATATGTAAACGTAGTACATAATGGGGTAAAAAAAAATTCAATAAATAACAAATATTACTTACTTACTGCCTATTATGCCTCCTGGCATGTAGTAGGTATGTTACAAAACTTACCTTTAGCGGTGCTGCAGTTCTGTCACTGGCTGTGTGCGCGACTTTGGCGCCTTTAAGGGGGGCGGGGGCGGGGTTAAAATGCGGTTTTCCCCTTGCAATTCGGAGCTTTCTGTTGTCGGAGTGCGAGCTATTTCTGGAGATGCGTTCCGACTGCCAGTAAGGCCGTTTTTTAAAATAAATAGCCCGACTACTTCATCACTGCAGTAAAATAAAAATTAGCTCCTAATGCCGTGAACGCCGACAACGGGGACCGATTTTACGTAGGGGACAGGTAAGTGAAAGCTGTTTATTTTTACATATAAACCTGCCTTTTTAGGGGACTTTAATCAATATTTCAAGTTGCAAAACGGTGATTTTTGCCCCCATACGAACCGGCAGAAAATTTCCTGCCGATATTGGGTTTAAATTCACCGCAACCGCAACGTTCCAATACATCTCGCAAGCTGATTAAAATGCCCATTAATTTACAGGCATTAAACATTCCTTCAATTTGGCCTATAAATTAATGCCAATTAGATTTAAAAATCATGTTTTATTGTGAATTATTGTGTGACTGTTAATTGGACACTTAGGCTTTAAATTAAAAAAAAAAAAATTTTTCTTAAGAAATGGATAGATGTTTAGATCTAGTAATTGAATTTTGTAATTGGCTACAATTGGGTAACTAACAAATTATATGCTTTAATTTCAGGTCATCCAAGTAAGATTGTTTCATATTTGTTTCAGAATACTTCAATCTATAATAACTGAAAATAAAGAGATTTTTAAGGAAGTTATGGGCTTTTGACGGTCCTCGATCACAACTTTTGTGTTAAGTCAATAGAAAAGCAATAGGAAGCAAGTTGCTAATTTCCGAGTATGAAAATGGCCATAACTTTTTTAATACTGAAGATATGAAAGTGAATTAGGTGTCAAATTAAACTTATTTGTATGCTTTATCTGATGGGATAAATTGCAGACTTGATTTTCAAAATCTCAAAATTTTGTAACATTGCTACATGTAGGGCAGCAACAAAGGTCCTCCACTCCTGTCTGCTCTGGGCTAGCTTCTGGACACTACCCCAGGTCACCTCCATTGTTTTTATTTCCACCCCTACAGTTCAATGGCAGGTGGTTTTAGGTCTCCCTCTTTTCCTTTTCCCTTCCGGTGTCCAGTGCAGGGCCATTCTTGGGATGCTGTCTTGTTCTCTTCTCAGTATATGGCCAATATGGAAGGTTCCAGCACCTTCTCAAGATGATGGTATCCATGCTCTCTTGTTGGCATTGATCAAGGAGATCTTAGTTGGATATGGTGTTTGGCCAAAATATTCTACTTCCACCTTCCTGCCAGTGGTTTCCTTTGGTTTTCACCATTGACATTCATCCTAGCATCTGTCGATAGCCCTGGAAGTCCATCACGCCCAGTAGTGTTGGTTCCTTCAGTTCCTGTTTCCGTAACATACTTGTTTTACGAGACAGGGTTGTTAGCCCTGTGCTCAACCTCCAACCTGGAGGACCAGGGGATCGCTCTTCGTCTCGCCTCTACCCTTCGACCTGTCCAGCATGGGAGACCCTAACAGGAGACGAAACTCCCGCTGGCATGGCTCTAGGGGTCACTGAGACACACAAGCTCCCCGACCACGACAAGGTTGCAATCCAATGGGGAGAAATAACAAATATAGTACAATAATAATGTAGACTTTTCTAGTTCAGAGCTCAGAGCTTATTTGTTGGTGTGTTTAATAGCCTGATGGCTGCAAGGAAGAAGCTGTTCCTGAACCTGGACGTTACAGTTTTCAGGCTCCTGTACCTTCTTCCCGATGGCAACGGTGAGATGACCGTGTGGCCAGGATGGTGCGGGTCTTTGATGACGTTGGCTGCCTTTTTGCGGCAGCGACGACGATAGATCCCTTCGACGGTGGGGAGGTCGAAGCCGGTGATGGACGCATCTTTTTGTAGTCATGTGCCTATCCAAAGGCCTCTTAAACACCACTGTTGTACCTGCCTCCACCACCGTCCCTGGCAATGCCTTGCAGTCGTCCCCCTAGACAACTTCATTGAGCACGTTAGTGACATGGAACAGAGTAGAACTGTACAGCACAGGAACAGGCCCTTCGGCCCAAACGCTGTACAATGAAAATGTAGCTAAGAAATACTAGGTCAGCAGAATCTCTATCTCGAGGTTCCACCTTATTCTGGAATTACTGGCATTGTAACACAAGAAGCAACACACAGTTCCAATATTAAAAAAATTAAAATAATAATCATTCAAAAAATAATATTTGGATTAATGAGGTACAAAGGGCAACATCGCAGTGTAATGTTTTGGATGAGGTGGGATTCAGACCAATCAAGAACCACTTGAGACCAACCAGCTATTTCTATTGCGAGAAATATTTTATGATCTCCAACTTGCATCTCATAAAATGTCAGTCCTGGTACTGACCCAGATTGGAAACCTGAGTTAGTGAGTGGCGATTACTCCCTGCTTGCAATGATTTGGAAAGATCGGTAAAACATGTTTTCTCACATTGCCGAGAGAAGCTGCCAAGAGTGTGAGGTTTTATGAGGAGAATGAAATGGGGTTTGCAAACTGGTTTACTTTAGTTTACAGATTCAGCGCGGAAACATCTCCTTCGGCTCAGTGAATGCATGCCGACCAATGATCGCCTGTACACTAGTGTGCAGGAAAGAACTGCAGATGCTGGTTTAAACGCAAGATGCTGGAATAACTCAGCAGGACAGGCAGCTTCCCCGGAGAAATGGAATGGGGGACGTTTCGGGTCGAGACCTTTCTTCAGACAGATCTTGTGATTCTTCAGACCCGTACACCAGTTCTATGTCATCCCACATTCGAGTCTTACACACTAGGGACAATTTACTGAGGCCAATTAACTTTTAAACCTGCATGTCTTTGAGATGTCTTTAAACACACTGGCCACTCCGTCTTTTCCCCTCTCCCATCGGGAAAAAGGTATAGATGTGTGAACACGCACACCTCCACATTCAGGGACAGTTTCTTCCCAGCTGTCGTCAGGCAACTGAATCATCCTACCACAACCAGACAGCAGTGCTGAACTACTATCTACCTCATTCATGACCCTCAGACTATCTTTGATTGGATTTTACTCACTTTACATAGAAACATAGAAACATAGAAATTAGGTGCAGGAGTAGGCCATTCGGCCCTTCGAGCCTGCACCGCCATTCAATATGACATGGCTGATCATCCAACTCAGTATCCCGTACCTGCCTTCTCTCCATACCCTCTGATCCCCTTAGCCACAAGGGCCACATCTAACTCCCTCTTAAATATAGCCAATGAACTGGCCTCAACTACCCTCTGTGGCAGAGAGTTCCAGAGACCCACCACTCTTTGTGTGAAAAAAGTCCTTCTTATCTCGGTCCTAAAGGATTTCCCCCTTATCCTTAAGCTGTGACCCCTTGTCCTGGACCTCCCCAACATTGGGAACAATCTTCCTGCATCTAGCCTGTCCAACCCCTTAAGAATTTTGTAAGTTTCTATAAGATCCCCTCTCAATCTCCTAAATTCTAGAGAGTATAAACCTAGTCTATGCAGTCTTTGTTCACAAGACAGTCCTGACATCCCAGGAATCAGTCTGGTGAACCTTCTCTGCACTCCCTCTATGGCAATAATGTCCTTCCTCAGATTTGGAGACCAGAACTGTATGCAATACTCCAGGTGTGGTCTCACCAAGACCCTATACAACTGAAGTAGAACCTCCCTGCTTCTATACTCAAATCCTTTTGCTATGAAAGCTAACATACCATTTGCTTTCTTCACTGCCTGCTGCACCTGCATGCCTACTTTCAATGACTGGTGTACCATGACACCCAGGTCGCGCTGCATCTCCCCTTTTCCTAATGTGCCTCCTTGCACCGTTTACCTTGCACTAAACGTCATTCCCGTATCATGTATGTGTCCACTGTAAATGGCTCGATTGTAATCATGTATTGTCTTTCCGCTGACTGGTTAGCCCGCAACAAAATCTTTTCACTGTACCTTGGTACACGTGACAATAAACTGAGATGTCGAAGAAAACTGGAGCACCTGGAAGAAACCCACGCGGACACGGGGAGAACATGCTAACTCCACACAGACAGCAGCCGAGGTCAGGATCGAACCCGGGTCTCTGGTGCTGTGAGGCAGCAGCTCTACCCGCTGCACCACCGCCCTATCTACTTGGGTGATTCAAAATTCAGATGAGTTAATTGTCAGGTAATCCAGGTTGCAATGAAATTCCTAGTGCGCATGAAGCTCAGAGCGTAAACAATGCATACAAAGGGCACCAGAATAAATGCAGCATGAATGCGAAAGCAGCAGAATGACACAAAGATTGCAGTGCAAACTGAACTGGCGAGGTGCTGAGTGAATGAAATATGAAGCAAAAACATCTTTATCTCAAGTAAAGAAAATATTCAAACATCACTTTTGCTATTTGGTAAAATTGAACATGCAACGAAGTTCAGGAATTCTTTAATTGTCATATGTACCATAAATTAAACAATTACATTCTTACCTGCAGCAGCATATCAGGTCTGCAAACACAGTACTCGGAGATAGCATCAGAAACTTAATTAAAGTTCAATAAATTTGAAAAAAAACCCACTATAGGTGATAAAAAAGCTCCCAAATACAAACAACATGGATGCTAAAACACTGCCAGGACACATTTGGAGTATTGTGAGCAATTTTGGGCACCATATGTGGGGAGGGATGTGATGGCCCTGGAGAGGGTCCAGAGGAGGTTTACAAGAATTATTCCAGGAATAAGTGGCCTAACATATGATGAGCGTTTGACGGCACTGGGCCTGTACTGGCTGGAGTTTGGCGGAATGAGGGGGGGGACCTCATTGAAACGTACCGAATAATTAAAGGCTTGGATAGAGTGGATGTGGAGAGGATGTTTGCACTAGTGGGAGAGTCTGGGACTAGAGGTCATAGCCTTAGATTTAAAGGACGTTATAACCATATAACCATATAACAATTACAGCACTGAAACAGGCCTTCTCGGCCCTTCCAGTCCGTGCCGACCATTTATTTTCCCCTAGTCCCATCTACCTGCACTTAGACCATACCCCTCCTTTCCCTTCCCGTCCATATACCTATCCACTTTACTTTTAAATGTTAAAATTGATCCTGCCTCCACCACTTCTGCTGGAAGATCATTCCACACAGCCACCACTCTCTGAGTAAAGAAGTTCCCCCTCATGTTACCCCTAAACTTCTGTCCCTTAATTCTCATGTCATGCCCTCTTGTTTGAATCTTCCCTACCCTCAATGGGAAAAGCTTATCCACGTCAACTCTGTCTATCCCTTTCATCATTTTAAAGACCTCAATCAAGTCCCCCCTTAACCTTCTGCGCTCCAAAGAATAAAGACCTAACTTGTTCAACCTTTCTGTGTAACTTAGTTGCTGGAACCCAGGCAACATTCTAGTAAATCTCCTCTGTACTCTCTCTATTTTGTTGACTCTCTCTATTTTGTTGTTCCTTTAGGAAGGAGGCGAGCAGGAATTTCTTCATATGAGGGTGGTGAATCTGTGGAATTCTTTACCACAGAAGGCTGTGGAGGCAAAGTGAATGGATATTTTTAACCCTTAATTAGTACGGGATCAGCCATGATCTATCTCGGGTGCTGCCTGTGCATGTGTGTGTGTGGAGTTTAGTTTATTGGTACGTCCACCAAGGTAGTGAAAAGCTTTTTGTTGCGTGCTAACCAGTCAGCGG
>OY740783.1:12158701-12313701 GCA_963514005.1 Raja brachyura
TTTCCCTCCTGGGATAAAGTCCTATCGTATTGTATCGTGTTTATATGTTATATATATCTGCCTCCATTTGGCCCATATGCCTCTAAACCTGTCCAATCCATGTACCTGCCTCAACTCCCTCCTCTGGCAGCTCGTTCCATACACCCACCACCCTCTGTGTGAAAAGTTGCCCCTGAGGATCCTATTCAATCTTCCCCCCTCTCACCTTCCATCTCAATAGACAATAGGTGCAGGAGTAGGCCATTCGGCCCTTCGTGCCAGCACCGCCATTCAATGGCTGATCATCACCAATCAGTACCCCGTTCCTGCCTTCTCCCCATATCTCATGACTCTGTTATTTTTAAGAGCCCTATCTTGTAAGCACCCAGAGAACCAGCCTCCACCGCCCTCTGAGGCAGAGAATCCCACAGATTCACCACTCTCTGTGAGAAAAAGTGTTTCCTCATCTCCGTTCTAAATGGCTTACCCCTTATCCTTAAACTGTGGCCCCTGGTTCTGGACTCCCCCAACATCGGGAACATGTTTCCTGTCTCTAGCGTGTCCAAACCCTGAACAATCTTACATGTTTCAATGAGATACCCTCTCATCCTTCTAAACTCCAGAGTGTACAAGCCCAGCTGCTCCATTCTCTCAGCATATGACAGTCCCGCCATCCCTGGAATTAACCGTGTAAACCTACGCTGCACTCCCTCAATAGCAAGAACCTTCCCCAAATTAGGGGACCAAAACTGCACACAATACTCCAGGTGTGGTCTCACTGGAACCTTGTACAACTGCAGAAGGACTTCGTTGCTCCTTCTGCTTTAACTAACTCTCTTTTTGAAACTTTAAACTTTGCCCCTCTCACCTTAAAGCTCTGCTATATTTACACTAGACAATTGTGAACCGGGAGCTTTATAAAATGCAGGAGGTCCATTACAGCAGCTTATGCTCTATGAATGTCAATCTCGCTGGTTTACTGTGACGGAGATAGAGGTTGGCTGCAATGCTGGAGCTAATGTTAGGGACAAGGTGGAAATCACTTTATTCTGTGTATTAAAAAAAAGTTACCGCCTGTAAGTGCTTGTAAATGGCAGGGGATGCAAAGGAAAAAAATAGAAATGCTACTCATCTTGCTGCAAAGTAAAACCTTTTGACCATGAGCAATATCTATTTAAAGACTTTGAGATGACTGTGCATAATATACGTCTCTTTTCTCTCTTCACTGCAGGCATATGCCAAATTTTCACGGGCTCCACTGAATGTGCACTTCATTAATAATCCGTGGAAATCACCCACAGGTAGCATTTTAAATGTATTTATATTGCAGTCAATCTTCAAACTGTTAGTATTACAGGGTTACACAGAAAGGTGGAGAAACTCAGCGGGTGCAGCAGCATCTAAGGAGCAAAGGAGATAGGCGACGTTTCGGGTCGAGACCCTTCTTCAGACTGGTCAGGGATCAGGGAAGCGAGAGATATAGACGGTGATGTGGAGAGATAAAGAACAATGAATGAAAGATATGCAAAAAAGTATCGATGATAATTGTACATTGTAAGCTGTTTGTGGTGTGAAAATGAGAAGCTAGTGCGGCTTGGGTGGGGAAGAGATAGAGAGAGAAGGAATGCCAGGGCCCGAGGGCTGAGGGAGAGGTGGGAAGGGGAGGAGGCAGCCAGGGTTAACAGAATTGAGAAAATTCAATGTTTAAGTCCAGAGGATGCAGACTCCCCAAGCGGAATATGAGGTGCTGTTCCTCCAACTTGCGGTGTTGCTCGCTCTGGCCGTGGAGGAGGCCCAGGACCGAGAGGTCGGATACGGAATGGGAGGGGGAGTTGAAGTGCTGAGCCACTGGGAGGTAGGGTTGGTTATTGCGGACCGAGCGGAGGTGTTCGCTCCGAACGAACGCCCAGCCTCCGCTTGGTCTCACCGATGTAGATCAGCTGGCATCTGGAGCAACGGATGCAGTAGATGAGGTTGGAGGAGGTGCAGGTGAACCTCTGTCGGACTTGGAAGGACTTCTTGGGTCCCTGAAAGGAGTGTATGGGGGAGGTGAAGGGACAAGTGTAGCATCTCTTGCGGTTGCAAGGGAAAGTGCCCGGGGAAGGGGTGGAGCGGGAGGGAAGGGAAGAATTGACAAGGGAGTTGCGGAGGGAGCGGTCTTTGTGGTCTTTACAGGTCCACCACTGATTTTCCACCGCTTTTGGTTCCAGAGTCTGAAGAAGATTCGGACTGTAGTGGTACAGGGCCCTAGTGAGACCACACCTGGAGTATTGTGTGCAGTTTTGGACCCCTAATTTGAGGAAGGACATTCTTGCTATTGAGGGAGTGCAGCGTAGGTTCACGAGGTTAATTCCCAGGATGGCGGGACTGGGCTTGTATACACTGGAATTTGGAAGGATGAGAGGGGATCTTATTGAAACATATAAGATTGTTAAGGGCTTCGACACGCTAGAGGCAGGAAACATGTTCCCGATGTTGGGGGAGTCCAGAACCAGGGGCCACAGTTTAAGAATAAGGAGTAAGCCATTTAGAACGGAGACGAGGAAACACTTTTTCTCATAGAGAGTGGTGAGTCTGTGGAATTCTCTGCCTCAGAGGGCGGTGGAGGCAGGTTCTCTGGATACTTTCAAGAGAGAGCTAGATAGGGCTCTTAAAAATAGCGGAGTCAGGGGATATGGGGAGAAGGCAGGAACGGGGTACTGATTGGGGATGAACAGCCATGATCACATTGATCACATTCAATAAGATTCCCTCTCATCCTTGGAAGTCTGAATACCTACGTAAATTAGACCATTTTCAGTTGTGTAACCTGACATACAATTTTCCATTTGATACATTAAGTTGTACTTGTTCGGGCTTTTGAATTGTTCATGAGTCATAGGAACAGAATTAGGCCATTCAGCCCATCGTGCTACTCCACTATTCAATCGTGGCTGATCTAGCTCTCCCTCTCAGCCCCATTCTCCTGCCTTCTCCCCATAACCGTTGATCTTTGGCAGGAGGGTGAGATTGAGAGGGAGAGATAGATCAGCCCCGAGTGAATGGCAGAGTAGACTGGATGGGTCTGCTCCGAGAACTTATCACACCCTTACCAATCAAGAATTAGTCAATTTCCCCTTTAAAAATACGCAATGATTTGGCCTCCACAGAATTTCACAGATTCACCACCCTCTGACTAAAGTAATTCCTCCTGATCTTTCTAAAGGTATGTCCTTTTATTCTGAGGCCGTGCCTTCTGGTCCTGACCTCTCCCATGGTGAAGCATGGAAACATAGAAAATAGGTGCAGGGGTAGGCCATTCGGCCCTTCAAACCAGCACCGCCATTCAATGTGATCATGGCTGATCGTCCTAAATCAGTATCCCGTTCCTGCTTTCTCCCCATATCCCTTGATTCCGTTAGCCCAAAGAGATCAATCTAACTCTCCCTGAGTTAGATATGAATTGTGGCATTGAGTGAAGATTTGTGCTTCGATTTTTGGCAAAAAAATGTGTGGTATGTAGAATAGACAAAGACCTCTGTGGGGTTAGGTTCCGTACATTGAGTTTCTGTTATGTACAAGTCCATTATGACACAAGTTAAAATAACACCATTCAGAAAATCCATGCTTGCAACAAAAAGGTAACAGTGTGAAAAATGCACATTTGGTTCTGCTTATGCCTTATTCAATCCTCAGAGAGGGATCAAGACCAGTTTCAACCTGCATAAGGTTACGGGTCAGGTCCCAAGGGAGCCCCATAAACTGTGCGTTACTGAAGCCGTTAACTGAACGATTCATTTGCTGCTGTTCTCATAAACCAAGGTTGCGAATTTGCTGAGGGGGAAGGTGGTAAACTATGAATAAGAAAGGAGTCCAGAACCAGGGGGCCACAGTTTAAGAATAAGGAGTAAGCCATTTAGAACAGAGACAAGTAAACACCTTTCTTGATGATAGTCTTAACAACTGCGAAAAAAAATTAATACTAACATTTTGTAAAAAACCAACAGCCCCCACAATTAAAATGTGGATTACGGAAATGACTGAGACCTTGCATTTGGAAACAAATAAGAATTCATTAAAGAAGTGAATTGTTTTAACACAAAATCAGAGCTGAAACTTGAGTTTGGGATTGGATGAATAATTATACTTAACATATCAAAAGTCAAGTCAAAGTCAAACAAACTTTATTGTCATTTAGAAATACATTGATATATGCAGTTCCAAACGAAATTACGTTGCATTTGGCTCCCCGTGCAACACGATACATTAACAGAAGGATAGGCATGGATAAAAGGATAAATAGACAATGGTGGCAGCCCATTACATGGCATTCAGGAGCCTGATGGCTCGTGGGAAGAAGCTGTTGCAGAACCTTGATGTTCTGCTCCTTATGCTGCGATATCTTTTTCCCGAGGGCAACAGAGTGAACAGACCGTGATGGAGATGTGTGGGGTCTTTTATAATACTGCTGGCCTTAGACACGCAACGTTTGGTTGCAATATCCCCGATTGAGGGGAGAGAGGACCCGATGATTTTTTCCGCTGTCCTCACCACTCTCTGCATAGACTTCCAGTCGGAGGCTCTACAGTCCCCAAACCAGACAGAGATACAGCTGGTCAGAATATCTATCTCCACAATCTTGTTATTTGTAATTTTATTTTTTCATCTTCTTTTTCTCTCTATTAGTTTATAGTTTCTCTTATTTTTTTCTCTTTATCTTTATTCTTTAAAATAAAAAATTTGTATACATGCTTCTGATTAAAAATTTTTTTTAAAAGAAAAAAAAAGAAAGGATTAGTTTAGAGATACAGGATGGAAACAGGCTCTTAGGTCCACCGAGTCCACGCTGACCATCGATCACCCTAGTTCTATGTTGTCCCACTTTCCCATCCAATCCCGACACTCTAGGAGGCGATTTACAGAGGCCAATTAACCAGCAAAGCAGCACATCTTTGGGATGTGGGAGAAAAACGGAGACCAGGCAGGCAGGCAGCACAGTGGCGCAGCGGATATGAGCTTCTCCCCACGCAGTGCCTGAGACCCGGGTTCCATCCTGACCTCGGTTGCTGTCTGTGTGGAGTTTGCTCGTTCTCCCTGTGACCACGTGGGTTTCCTCCCACATCCCAAAGACGTTTACAAAGAAAATAGGTGCAGGAGTAGGCCATTTGGCACATCGAGCCAGCACCCGCCATTCAATATGATCATGGCTGATCACCCAAAATCAGTAACCCCGTTATAACAAAAGACATTTCATCCATCGAACGTGTCCAAAGACAGGCCGCTCGATTTGTTACTAACACCTACGAGAGAGAAGCGAGTGTCACCAAACTTCTGAATTCTCTGGGGTGGAACCCTCTCCAAGACAGACGTGAAGCTCACCGTTTGACCTGTTTTTGCAAAATGTTAAATGATCAGCTAGACATAGATCACAAGACCTACACCAACCCCAAACCAATTAGGAGCAGATGAGGGCATTCGATCCAATTTGTGGTCCCAGCCTCAAAGACAGATGTGTACAGCAATTCGTTCTTTCCACGCACTATTAAAGCACGGAATAATCTCCACCAAGCCACGGTTGCCCAGCCAGATGCAACTAAATTTAAAGTGGCACTTTCTTCCCAATAACCCTCTCTGGCTAAACCCCTCCCTTCACCACCTCCAGTTTAAATTCCAGTTGGAATATTTTGGAGGACAAAGTAACCAAGTACCAAGAACCCCGTTCCTGCTGTCTCCCCATATCCCTTGATTCCCTTAGCCCTAAGAGCTATATATAACTCTCTCTTGAAGTGTAAGCCAATTGCCCTGTTTCAAATATGCAGATGTTGTTTAACTGGTATAACTAAGGCTAAGTGTGATGCGATCTGATTAATACTGCCACAGTATGGGTATAAAGGAACTGCAGATGCTGGTTTATACTGAAGTTAGACACAAAGTGCTGGAGTAATCAGCGGGACAGGCAGCATCTCTGGAGAAAAAGGACTGGTGACGAAGAGGTCCTGAAGAATTGTTCCGCCCTGAAACATTACCCGTCATTTTTTTCCAGGGATTCTGCCTGAGTCGCTGAGTTACTCCAGCACTTTTTTGTCTCTCTGCCTTAAGGGCCTGTCCCACTGTACGAGGTAATTCAAGAGCTCTCCCAAGTTAAAAAAAAAATCAAAACTCGTGGTAAGCACGTAGAATGCACGTAGCGGGTACGTCGGAGCTCGGGACGTCTCTTAGCGGCTCGTAACGCTAACGGCAGGTACTCGGGGGGGGGCGGGGGGGGGGGAAGCGGTAAGCTCGTAAAGACTCGTGAAGATTTTTCAACATGTTGAAAAATGTCCACGAGAGCCCCGAGTACCTACGAGCGGCGGCCATTACCATAATTCTCCTCGTTCGAATCAGGGGAAACTCGGGAGAACTCTTGAATTAGCTCGTACTGTGGGACAGCCCCTTAAGTATGTTGTAAATAGCAAAGAATGCTTTATAATGCTGTTCATTTCCCTTTTTTAGGTGACATTCCAGTTTTGATTTCTGATAATATGAACTTTGCGCAACCCGATAATATTTTGAATTTTCTACGAAAACAGGTAGGTTTGTTGTGACAGTTTAATTTAATGTTAGTGGAGACGTATAATAATCATAGCGCAGCTAATTGGATTCCACTTGAGCGTTTAGGGCAGATTGCAGCTTTTATTTAGTTTACTTGTAGTAATGTGCAGCTTTAGTTTGCATTTGTATAGTATTTTTCATAATTGAATGTCAGAATGCTGCACGGCACGGTGGCGCAGCGGTAGAGTCGCTGCCTCCCGGCGCCAGAGACCCGGGTTTGATCCTGACTACAGGTGCTGTCTGTACAGAGTTTGTACGTTCTCCCCGTGACCTGCGTGGGTTTTCTCCGGGTGTTTCGGTTTCCTCCCCACACTCCAAAGACGTGCAGGTTTGCACGTTAATTGGCTTGGTATAAATTGTGAATTGTCCCAAGTGTGTGTAGGGTGGTGTTAATACGTGGGGATCGCTGGTCGGTGCGGACTCGGTAGGCCGAAAAGCCTGATTCCTTGCTGTGCCTCCAAAACGAAACTAAAATGTACTTCTGAAGTGTGGCTCTTGTTGACACCATTACGCTGACATACTGTGAACTGTTCCCTAGGGTGGAAATGTCAAAGACTAGAGGGCACAGCATTAAGACAAAGGACAAAGATCAATTGGTGTAGTGAAATTTGTTGCCATTTGCAGCACACCAATAAAAATAAAACACAATTTATCAATAAATATAAAAACATCCCCCCCACAATGGTTCCCACTGTGAGGGAAGGCAACAAAGTCCAGTCCTCTTCCTCTTGTTCACCCATGGTCGGGCCTATTGAGGCCTAATGTTTCAGGCTCTCTCGGCGGATGATGGTGCTCCGGCGTCGGAAGAACACTCTCACATTAAGATCAGGAGGAGCAAAATTTGAATAGGTGTGCGGGGCAGTGTTTTACACAGAGGGAGTTGGATGCCTGGAAGGTGGAGGCAGATATGTGGTCACATTTTAAGAGGCTTTTGAGTGACAACAAAGATATGCAGGGAATGGAGGGATATGGATCACGTGCCAGCAGATGGGATTAGTTTGTCTTGGCATCATGTTTGGTGCAGACACTGTGGGCCGACGGGCCTGTTGCTGTGCTGTACTGTTTTATGTTCCATGTACAATGTGATAGTGGCCCATTGATGTATTATTTGCATTATAGACTCATACAGTGTGGTAACACGCACTTCGGCCCAACTTGCCCACACTGACCAACATGTCCCATCTACACTGGTCCCACCTGCCTGCGTTTGGCCCATGTCCCACTTAACCGAATTCTTTCATAAATGTTGGATTAATCTCTGCCTCAACTAACGCGTCTGGGATCTTGTTCCGTACACCCACGACCCTTTGTGTGACAAAGTTAACCCACAGATTCAGCGTGCAGTTTTGGTCTCCAAATTTGAGGAAGACATTCTTGCTATTGAAGGTTAGGTTCGCCAGGTTAATTCCCGGGATGGCGGGACTGACATATGATGAAAGAATGGGTCGACTGGGCTTGTATTCACTGGAATTTAGAAGGATGAGAGGGGATCTTATAGAAACATACAACATTCAAAATGGATTAGACAGGCTAGATGCAGGAAACATGTCCAGAATCAGGGGTCACAGTTTAAGAATAAGGGGTAGGCCATTTAGGATTGAGATGAGGAAAAACCTTTTCACTCAGAGAATTGTGAATCAGTGGAATTCTCTGCCACAGAAGGCAGTGGAGGCCAATTCACTGGATGTTTTCAAGAGAGTTAGATTTAGCTCGTAGGGCTAATGGAATCCAGGGATATGGGGAGAAAGGTACAGGATACCGAGTTGGATGATCAGCCATAATCATATTGAATGGCAGTGCAGGCTCGAAGGGCCGCCTAGCCTACTCCTGCACCTATTTTCTATGTTTCTATGTTTCTAAAGCAGGAACGGGATACTGAGTTGGATGATCAGCCATGATCATATTGAATGGCGGTGCTGGCTCGAAGGGCCGAATGGCCTACTCCTGCACCTATTTTCTATGTTTCTAAAGCAGGAACGGGATACTGAGTTGGATGATCAGCCATGATCATATTGAATGGCGGTGCAGGCTCGAAGGGCCGAATGGCCTACTCCTGCACCTATTTTCTATGTTTCTAAAGCAGGAACGGGATACTGAGTTGGATGATCAGCCATGATCATATTGAATGGCGGTGCTGGCTCGAAGGGCCGAATGGCCTACTCCTGCACCTATTTTCTATGTTTCTAAAGCAGGAACGGGATACTGAGTTGGATGATCAGCCATGATCATATTGAATGGCGGTGCAGGCTCGAAGGGCCGAATGGCCTACTCCTGCACCTATTTTCTATTTTTCTATTCTTATTAAATGTTTCCCCCTTCCCTTTTACCTTAAACCTGGAGGTAGTTGTGGCAGGTACTATTGCAATGTTTAAGAGGCATTTGGACGGGTGTATGGATAGGGCAGGTTTGGTGGGTTATGGGCCAAGCGCAGGCAGGTGGGACTAGTGAGGTGTGGGCGGGTTGGGCCGAAGGGCCTGTTTCCACACTGTGTGACCCGATGGCTAATTGAAAGTGTGTTGTTTTTGTTTCATTTGACAGAAGTACAACGCTGACTACGAACTGACAGCTACACAGGGAGCAGACACACTGGCATTTATTGCACTGATCGAGGAGAAACTTCGTCCAGCATTGGTAAAAAGTCCAGATAGCTCATTATCGCAACAAAAACTATTCACCGCACCTCGGCACACGTGACAATAAACGCAACTAAATCTGCTCTGATTATCTAATGAATATTTCCATTCACATCTCATTTAAGCTTGTGCATCTGAGTGCAATAATCCCTGTCCCATGATCTATAATTCACCCTTCTAAAGGACGAGTGAAAAAACCTTGTTTCTGGTTACAAGACCATAAGACATCGGGGTTGTGTTAGGCCATTCAGTCATGGCTGATCTATTTTTCCCTCCCAACTCCGTTTTTCTGCCTCCTCCCTGTAACTTTTGACGCCCTTCCTAATCAAGAACCTATAAATCTCTGCCTTAAAAATACCCAATGACGTGGCCTCCACAGTTGTCGGTGGCAGTGAATTCCACAGATTCACCACCCTCTGGCTAAAGAAATTCTTCCTCATCTCCACTTTGAAGGTACATCTGTTTATTCTGATGCTGTGCCCTCTGGTCCCAGAGGAAACATCCTCTCCATGCTCACTCTATCTAGGTCTTTCATTATCTGTTGATATTTCTACCGCCAACCTTGTAAAACTTCTGTGCATAAACCCTGCCAACTTTCTTTTCAAATGGATTTGGTAGGGCGGAGGGAAGCGAATTGTAATTTGGTTCATTGCCGTCGTGTGTACTGAGATACAGTGAAAAGCTCTGTTTGCCTGCCATGCAGTCAAATCGTACTACAGACGATCCAATCAAGCCACTCACTACTACAACAGGTAGAGCAAAGAGAAAAATACCAGCGATAAATAAGGCGAGAGAGACTGGGTTTAAAAACATAGTAAACAGGTGCAGGAGTAGGCCATTCGGCCCTTCGAGCCAGCACCGCCATTCAATATGAACATGGCTGATCATCCTAAATCAGTACCCCATTCATGCTTTCTCTCCAATATCCCTTGATTCCGTTAAGGGCCTGTCCTAACAGCATCCGACTCCATGCGATGAACGCGATCAAACTAGAAGCGGGGGCTGCGCGGAGGTCGGGTGATCCCTGTACAGGGCCGTTCCCACCAGCATGCGCCTGCATGCGGCAAGCGCGACCAAACCGGCAGCAGGGGCCGCGCGGAAGTCGGGTGAGTGGCGCAACGCGGCGCAAAGTGAGGCAAACTTGGAGCGAAGTCTTAAAGGTAAGTTCGCCAGGACAGAGAGGGGCACACAGAGAGGGGCACAGAGGCACACACACAGAGGGCCACGGAGCCACACACAGAGAGGGTCACGGAGGCACCTACAGATAGGTTCACGGAGGCACGATGTCGAGGTGGTGTGTAATGCGTCGAGGCGACTGCGAGCCGACAAGCCGTTGCCGCGCGGAATTTTTGAACAAAGTCAGCTTTTCGGAGCCCCGCGCGATGTCGGGACGAACTCCGCACAATTCCGCACGGCTCCGGCGATCGAAGTGGGACCGGCCCCACGACGCCGGACGGCGCAAGCGACCACGTTAGGTCGCGCTAATCGCATAGAGTTGCACGCTTGTAGGACAGGCCCTTTAGCCCTAAGAGCTAACTCTCTCTTGAAAACATCCAGTGAATTGGCCTCCACTGCCTTCTGTGCCAGAGAATTCCACAGAGTCACAACTCTCTGGGTGAAAAATGTGGCATACAACTAAACTAAACTAAAACTAGTGTATCCACTGTGGATGGCACAATTGTCATCATGGATAGTCTTTCCGCTGACTGTTTAGCACGCAACAAAAGATACTATCATAACGTTTAAGAAACATTTAGACAGGTACATGGATAGGACAGGTTTAGAGGGATATGGGCCAAATGCAGACTAGTGGGACTAGTGTAGATAGACAATAGGTGCAGGAGTAGGCCTTTGGCCCTTCGAGCCAGCACCGCCATTCAGTGTGATCACGGCTGATCATCCCCAATCAGTACCCCGTTCCTGCCCCCTCCCCATATCCCCTGACTTCGCTATTTTTAAGAGCCCTATCTAGCTCTCTCTTTTGAAAGCATCCAGAGAACCTGCCTCCACCGCCCTCTGAGGCAGAAAATTCCACAGACTCGCCACTCTCTGTGGGGAAAAAGTGTTTCCTCGTCCCCGTTCTAAATGGCTTACTCCTTATTCTTAAACGGGACTATTCTTAGATTGGACACGTTGGTTGGCGGGGTTAAGTTGGGCTGAAGGGCTAATTTCCGCACTGTATCACTCTATGACTGACAAAAGCTTTTCACTATACATGTACATGTGACAATAAACTAGACTAGCTCACTAGCTAACTAATCAAATGTTCTTTAATGGCAATTCTGTGCAGCTGCATGCTTTCTGGGTGGACATCGAGAATTACTGCAATCTGACGCGGCCCTGGTTTGCTTCGAGAATCCCCTTTCCGTTGAATTTCTACATACCAGGGCAGATGTCGAGATGTGCCATGAATCAGATTGTTCTCTCCAGGGGGGAACCTCCTTTCTTCAACATCAAGGAGGTGGAAACACAGGTAAGGGAGCTAACACCGACCCCTGATCATTCAACATGTAACTTTATGTATAGATGTAGAGCTCTAAGGCGCCATGACCACCTCTTGCACCACCGTCCTTTGGTTAGTTGAGTTTGGCGATACAGCTCGGAAATAGGCCCTTCGGACCACTGAGACCGCGCCGACCAGCGATCACACTAACACTGTCCTACACACAAATAGGGACAATTTACACTTATACATAGAAACATAGAAATTAGGTGCAGGAGTAGGCCATTCAGCCCTTCGAGCCTGCACCGCCATTCAATATGATCATGGCTGATCATCCAACTCAGTATCCCGTACCTGCCTTCTCTCCATACCCTCTGATCCCCTTAGCCACAAGGGCCACATCTAACTCCCTCTTAAATATAGCCAATGAACTGGCCTCAACTACCCTCTGTGGCAGAGAGTTCCAGAGACCCACCACTCTCTGTGTGAAAAAAGTCCTTCTCATCTCGGTCCTAAAGGATTTCCCCCTTATCCTTAAGCTGTGACCCCTTGTCCTGGACCTCCCCAACATCGGGAACAATCTTCCTGCATCTAGCCTGTCCAACCCCTTAAGAATTTTGTAGGTTTCTATAAGATCCCCTCTCAATCTCCTAAATTCTAGAGTGTATAAGCCGAGTCTATGCAGTCTTTGTTTATAAGACAGTCCTGACATCCCAGGAATCAGTCTGGTGAACCTTCTCTGCACTCCCTGTATGGCAATAATGTCCTTCCTCAGATTTGGAGACCAGAACTGTACACAATACTCCAGGTATGGTCTCACCAAGACCCTATACAACTGAAGTAGAACCTCCCTGCTCCTATACTCAAATCATTTTGCTATGATAGATAACATACCATTCGCTTTCTTCACTGCCTGCTGCACCTGCATGCCTACTTTCAATGACTGGTGTACCATGACACCCAGGTCGCGCTGCATCTCCCCTTTTCCAAATCGGCCACCATTTAGATAATAGTCTGCTTTCCTATTTTTGCCACCAAAGTGGATAACCTCACATTTATCCACATTATACTGCATCTGCCAAACATTTGCCCACTCACCCAGCCTATCCAAGTCACCTTGCAGTCTCCTAGCATCCCCCTCACAGCTAACACTGCCCCCCAGCTTAGTGTCATCCGCAAACTTGGAGATATTGCCTTCAATTCCCTCATCCAGATCATTAATGTATATTGTAAATAGCTGGGGTCCCAGCACTGAGCCTTGCGGTACCCCACTAGTCACTGCCTGCCATTGTGAAAACGACCCGTTTACTCCTACTCTTTGCTTCCTGAAAAAGGAATGGGTGACGTTTCGGGTTGGGACTCTTTTTCCAGACCCTTCTTCTGAAGAAGAGTTCCCGCCTGAAAAGTCACCCGTCCTTTTTCTCCAGAGATGCTGCCTGACCCGCTGAGTCACTCCAGCATTTTGTGTCTTTGTTTAAATTAACATGCTGATTTGGGATATTTCAAATCATTCCAATTTAGCTAATGGAAAACTGATCATGCGAGAAACACTCAGCAGGTTAGGCAGCATCTGTCCAAAGAGAAACAGTTAATATTTATTTTTATCAGAGACCCACTGCATGGCAAAGAATCCACAGTTGCTGCCTGACCTGCCGAGTATTTTGCAGCATTTCTACATTTATTTTGGATGGGGCATGTTGGTCAGCATGAGAAAGTAGGGCAGAAGGGCCAGTTTCCACCCTGTATGATTCTGGGACTCTATCTGCAGTTTTTCACAAGTCATAGGAGGCCATTCGGCCCATCGAGTCTACTCTGCCATTCAATCATGGCTGATCTGACATGGATAGGATAGGTTCAGAGAGATATGTGGCAGGTGGGACTGGTGTAGATGGGACATGTTGGCCGGTGTGGGCACGTTGGGCCGAATGGCCTGTTTCCATGCTGTATCACTACCAATATCTTTCCCTCTCAGACCCGTTCTCCTGCCTTCTCTGCTTTTTGTCTGTTATTGAAAGATATTTATTATTTTTAGTGGAAGCTAGATTAAAAATGTTTTCGAAAACATATCCAGCTTTAAAAAAAATTAAATGTTAACAACTTCAGTTGCATTTAAACTATTTTAATTATTTTTAACACCACAAAATAAGCAGACCAAGGCAAAGCAACAGCCCAGTCATAAGTTCCTAATTGACAGGAGCAGAATTAGACCATTCGGCCCATCGAATCTACGCCATTCGATCTGTGCCTGATCTATCTCTCCATCCTAACCCCCCTTCTCCCCATAACCCCTGAAACCCACACTCATCAAGTAAGTAAATAAGTAAGTTTATTGGCCAAGTATTCACATACAAGGAGTAAGAATCTATCTATCTCTGCCTTAAAAGTAGCCATTGACCTGGCCTCCACAGCCCTCTGTGGCAAAGAATTCCACAGATTCACTACCCTCTGACTAAAGAAATACTTCCTCATCAGGGACCTGGAATCCCTGACAGTCGTTTGTCTCAGTTGCTGTTTCCCAATCTCAAGCTGGGCCCTAAAATTGGGACCCAGCCTGAGATTGAGGGGGGGGGGGGAGGGGGAGGGCGAGGAGGGGGGGGATGGGGGGGAAGGGGGGGGGGGGGGGGGAGATGGGAGGGTTGGGGAAGGGGAAGGGGAGGATCCAAAACTATTAACACAAAGTTGGAGAAAATTTCAGCAAAAGTTGTTGAAACGATTGCACAAGTTTCAGCATGTGAGGGGCAGCTCGGGAGAGCAGTCGTACCACTCCATGTTGTTGCAATACCCATTATGAGTCTTTTACTTCAAACTTCAGTTTTGTTCTCAGTCATTCAATTTGACTTTCATTTGATGCCTTAATTTTCCAATTAAGCTTCTACAAAGCCAAAATAAAATATTTCGAAAGCTCAAATCATTTTGGCGGAATTATCAGTCCGTTTATCAAGCTATCTTGTAACATTTGTGCCGCAGACACACATTAGTTTACTATAGAGATGCAGCATGGAAACAGGCCGTTTAGCCCACTGAGACTGCGCCGACCAGCGATCATCCCGTACACTAGTTCTATCCTACACACACTAGGGACAATTTACAGAGGCTGATTAACCTGCACGTCTTTGGAGTGGTGGGAGGTAACCGGAGCACCCGGAGAAATCCCACGCGCAAACCCTGCCGAATTCTGCGCTTACAACATGAACTTATGAAAACGACTTTCTAGGAATTTAGACATAAGGAACTACCGATGCTGGTATCTTGAACAAAACACTTAGGCACAGAATCCTCCCCCCCCCCTCCCTCCGAACCGTCCGTCTCCTGCCTATTCTCTCCACTGATGCTGCCTGACCCACAGAGTTCCTCTATCACTGAACATAGCACAATGCAGCACAAGGGCAGGCCCTTCAGCCCAAAACATCGGTGCCAAACCCGATGCCAAGACCAACTCTTATCTGCCTGCTATTATCCAATATGTCTATCCCAAATGCCTGATCTATTCCGCTCATGATTTTATACACCTCCATAAGATCACCTCCTGCGCTCCATGGAATAGAGTCCCAGCCGGCTCAAGCTCTCCCTATAGCTCAGGCCCTCGAGTCCTGGCAACATGCTCGTGAATCTTCTCTGAACCCTCTTCCAGCTTGACAACATCTTTCGTATAACATGGTGCCCAAAACGGAGCATACTAATGAGGCGTGTTTAAACATTGTGGTTTGATTCACCGCACAGACGACTTAATTGTTACTCATTCCCATCTGTTTTGTACAGATATACCGAGATGCGAAGGAATGTCTGAACCTTCTGTCTTATAGATTGGGGACATCTAATTTCTTCTTTGGGAAAACGTGAGTAACAAGAGGATAAAATGGTTCCATCATGTTGTTTTACTGCGTTGTGCAGCGTTTGGGGAAGGACATAAACGATGTATCGAGAACTTTAAATTCTGTTTAGATCATCATGAATTAATCTTGGCGATAGAGTGCTGGAGTGACTCAGCTGGCCAGGCAGCATCTCTGGAGAATAGGTAATGTCTCAAGTCAAGATCCTTCATCAGAGGAAGGACTGAGGAAGGGTCTGGAGACGTCACCTATTCCTTTTCTCCAGAGATGCTGCCAGACCCTCTGAGTTACTCCAGCCTTTTGTGCCTATCTTCAGTGTAAACCAGCATCTGCAATTCCTTCCTACACATAAGCTCATGTTCATAAGAGATAAGAGCAAAATTAGGCCATTCGGCCCATCAGGTCTACTCCACCATTCTATCATGACTGATCTATCGCTCCTTCCTAACCCCATTTGCCTGCCTTCCCGTAAACCTTGGCACCGGCAATTAACCTACAAACCTGGACGTCTTTGGAGTGTGGGAGGAAACCGGAGCACCCGGAGAAAACCCACGCGAGTCGCGGTGGAGAATGTACAAACTCCGTACAGACAAGTATTGAACCCAGGTCCCTGGCGCTGCAATTCGTTCATCATCGTTGAAAACATTAGCGACGCAGCGGTGCCGGTTTCCGACGGGAACGGTGACGGACGCACCACACGTCTCTGTCCTCCAGTTCCTGCGGACTTCCGCCACTGGAAGTACAGGATTTTGGTGTGTGTGCTTTATCATCGTTCTGCTGTGTACGACAGTGATCGCAACTTCTACTGAAGTGTGGATGGCCGTTGGCGCGCTCATCCGCCCTTTGACAGGTCTTGTCTTTGATCCTGCTGGGGGTCCACAGCCCCCTCCTCACCCGGCAAACCAGGTGGGGGAGACGGTTTAGTCGCCGACTATCCGACCATGGAGCAGGTAGCACGGGATTACAACCATATAACAATTACAGCGCGGAAACAGGCCTTCTCGGCCCTTCCAGTCCGTGCCGACCATTTATTTTCACCTAGTCCCATCTACCTGCACTCAGACCATACCCCTCCATTCCCTTCCCGTCCATATACCTATCCACTTTACTTTTAAATGATAAAATCGATCCTGCCTCCACCACTTCTGCAGGAAGATCATTCCACACAGCCACCACTCTCTGAGTAAAGAAGTTCCCCCTCGTGTTACCCCTAAACTTCTGTCCCTTAATTCTCATGTCATGCCCTCTTGTTTGAATCTTCCCCACCCTCAATGGGAAAAGCTTATCCACGTCAACTCTGTCTATCCCTTGGCGGGGCTTACATGGGACCCGTGGCGGGGGGGCACTGTAAGGCAGCAAATCTACCGCTGTGCCACATGAAGTAATCTCAGATGGGACCACCCAACCCAATATTTGACTGTGTCCTCCACAACCCATTAATGACTCGTCGTTAATGGGGAAGAGTAGAAGCCTCGCGTGCATGACTGAAACAAAGTACCAAAGTGTTGCGGTATAGAAACAAAGAACTGCAGATGTTGGTTAATACCCAAAAGGACACAGTGCTGGAGTAACTCGGCGGGTTTGGCAGCAACCCTGGAGAACATGGGTGGGTTTAAGAAGTGTTTAAGAAGGCACTGCAGATGCTGGAAAATCGAAGGTAGACAAAAGTGCTGGAGAAACTCAGCGGGTGCGGCAGCATCTATGGAGCGAAGGAGATAGGCGACGTTTCTGGCCCGAAACCCTTCTGCAGACTGATGGAGGGTGGGGGCGGGGAGAAGAAAGGAAAAAGAGGGAGGAGGAGCCCGAGGGCTGAGGGAGAGCTAGGAGGGGGAGGAGGCAGCAAGGGCTACCGGAATTGGGAGAATTCAATGTTTAAGCCACTAGGGTGCAGACTGCCCAAGCAGAATATGAGGTGCTGCTCCTCCAATTTGCGATGTTGCTCAGTCTGGCCGTGGAGGAGGCCCAGGACAGAGAGGGCGGATGCGGAATGGGAGGGGGAGTTGAAGTGCTGAGCCACCGGGAGGTCGGGTTGGTTAATGCGGACCGAGCGGAGGTGTTCGGCGAAATGATCGCCAAGCCTACGCTTGGTCTCACCAATGTAGGTCAGCTGACATCTAGAGCAACGGATGCAATAGATGAGGTTGGAGGAGGTGCATGTGAACCTCTGTCGCACCTGGAAAGACTGCTTGGGTCCTTGAATGGAGTCGAGGGGGGAGGTAAAGCGACAAGTGTAGCATCTCTTGCGGTTGTGAGGGAAAGTGCCCGGGGAGGGGATGGTGCAGGAGGGAAGGGAAGAGTTGACAAGGGAGTTACGGAGGGAGCGGTCTTTGCGGAAATCAGGCAGTGGGGAGATGGGAAGATGTCGCGAGTGGTGGGGTCACGTTGGAGGTGGCGAAACTGACGGAGGACGATGTGTTGTATGTGACAGCTGGTGGGGTGAAAGGTGAGGACTAGAGGGACTCTGCCCTTGTTGCGAGTGGGGGGGATGGGGAGAGAGAGCAGTGTTACGGGGTATTGAAGAGACCCTGGTGCGAGCCTCATCTATAGTAGAGGGAGGGGAAGAATGAGGACCTGAAAGCTTCAGTTGGGTGAAGTTTTAGGTGGGGACCCTTCTATCGAATCGGAATAACTCAGTAGGTCAGGCAGCATCTGTGGAGGGAATTGGAGAAGATGACATATCAGCTCTGGTCTTACCCCATCCCATGCTCCTCTCTCCCCCAGCTTTCTTCCCTCCATCCCATCAGTTCGAAGCAGGGTCCCCGACCCAAAACGCTTTCCGCCCTTTTGTTTCCGCTGATGCTGCCTGACCTCCTGAGTTCCTCCAGCTGTTTTTGTTTTGTCTGGTCAGGATTCCAACGTCTGCAGTCCCTTGAGTCTCCGTTGCTCCTTGACTGCTTTGCCTTGGCAGCTGGTCTTACACCAAGAGCACAGTTAGATAGTGTGGTCAAGAAGGCTTTTGGCCTCCATCAGTCTTGGAGTATTGGAAATAGAAGTTGGGAGTTTCACGTTACACAGATATGACGTTGGTGAGGCCACGTTTAGAATATTGTGTACCGCTTTGGTCACCGTGTTATATCGAAAGATGATGTCAAGCTGGAAAGTGTTCGGAGAAGATTTACGAGGATGTTGCCAGAACTGGAGGGTCCGATCTAAAGCTACCCCCTCCGGCAGCTCGTTTCATACGCCCACAATCCTTTGTGTGAAAAAGTTGCCCCTTCGGTTCCTGTTCAATTTTCCCCCTTCACCTTGAACCCATGCCCTCTGGTTCCCGATGCTCCAACTCTCAGCAAGAGACTCTGTGCATCTACCCAATCTGGGGAACTTCTTTACTCAGAGAGTGGTAGCGGTGTGGAATGAGCTTCCAGTGGAAGTGGTGGCGGCAGGTTCGTTGGTATCATTTAAAAATAAATTGGATAGGCATATGGATGAGAAGGGTATGGAGGGTTACGGTATGAGTGCAGGCAGGTGGGACTAAGGGAAAAAAGTTGTTCGGCATGGACTTGAAGGGCCGAGATGGCCTGTTTCCGTGCTGCAATTGTTATATGGTTATATCTATTCCCCTCATGATTTATACACCTCTATAAACCCCCCCTCATCCTCCTGCGCTCCAGGGAATAGAGACCCAGCCTACTCAACCTCTTCCTATAGCTCAGGTTGTCGAGTCCTGGCAATATCTTCTCTGGACCCTTTTCCAGCTCCACAACATCCAGCTCCATAACCCAGGGCCCAAAACTGCACACAATTACACTAAAATGTGGCCTCAAGGACCAACTTCTTGTTTATTTATTTGTGCATTGCAATTTATTTGAATTGTTCCGTGTTTCAGACCAACGAGTTTTGATGCCTTTGCATTTGGATTTCTGGCTCCGCTATATAAAGCAGAGCTGCCGAATGCTCATCTGCAGAAGCATTTGCATCAGCTCCAAAACCTGTGCCACTTCTGTGACCACATCCTGACTCAGTACTTCGCTCAAAGCTCTGCAGGTGAGTCACTGGGCATGCTGGGTGGGAAAGCTGTGCGTCACTTGACCCAAGTTCATCGTTATCGCAGAGGAAATACAGCGTCCCCCTGTCTCTGGCTATTTATGGGTCATCGTGTGCATCGAGAACAGGCAGCGAGAAGGGGATGTGAGTAATTTGTTGCTTTAGTCATATGTACTTGTGAAATTGGTTTCATCATGCAAGTGATGCAAGGATTGTGTTGGGACTGTGGCAAATGGAGTGCGGTGTGATGAAGTCAAATCAAATCAAATGTATTTATAAAGCAAATTAAAAAAAAACCCATGTTGACCAAAGTCATAGTCATAGAGTGATACAGTGTGGAAACAGGCCCTTCGGCCCCACTTGCCCACACCGGCCAACAATGTCCCAACTACACTAGTCCCACCTGCCTGCGCTTAGTCCATATCAGAAAGTTGTGACTGCTGCCCAGTCCATCATCGGCTCTGACCCCCCCACCATCGAGGGGATTTATCGCAGTCGCCGCCTCAAAAAAGGCAGCTAACATCATCAAGGCCCCACATCATCCTGGCCACGCACTCGTCTCTCCGCTACCGTCGGGAGCCTGAAATCTGTTACATCCAGGTTCAGGAACAGCTTCTTCCCCACAGCCATCAGGCTACTAAACTCACCAACAAACAGACTGAACTGTAACAGCTTATTGCACTTTAGCTGTTTATTCATGTATATATTGAACTGAACTGTTCTGTATTTTTGCTTACAATATTCCAGCAAGCAAGAATTTCATTGTCCTATCTGGGACACATGACAATAAGCTCTCTTGACTTGATCCCCCCAAACCTGTCCTATCCATGTACCTGTCTAACTGTTTCTTAAACGATGGGATAGTCCCAGCCTCAACTACCTCTTAGAAACATAGAAACATAGAAATTAGGTGCAGGAGTAGGCCATTCGGCCCTTCGAGCCTGCACCGCCATTCAATATGATCATGGCTGATCATCCAACTCAGTATCCCGTACCTGCCTTCTCTCCATACCCTCTGATCCCCTTAGCCACAAGGGCCACATCTAACTCCCTCTTAAATATAGCCAATGAACTGGCCTCAACTACCCTCTGTGGCAGAGAGTTCCAGAGACCCACCATTCTCTGTGTGAAAAAATTCCTTCTCATCTCGGTCCTAAAGGATTTCCCCCTTATCCTTAAGCTGTGACCCCTTGTCCTGGACCTCTCCAACATCGGGAACAATCTTCCTGCATCTAGCCTGTCAAACCCCTTAAGAATTTTGTACATTTCTATAAGATCCCCTCTCAATCTCCTAAATTCTAGAGAGTATAAACCGAGTCTATGCAGTCTTTGTTCATAAAACAGTCCTGACATCCCAGGAATCAGTCTGGTGAACCTTCTCTGCACTCCCTCTATGGCAATAATGTCCTTCCTCAGATTTGGAGACCAGAACTGTACGCAATACTCCAGGTGTGGCCTCACCAAGACCCTATACAACTGAAGTAGAACCTCCCTGCTCCTATACTCAAATCCTTTTGCTATGAAAGCTAACTGCTCTTCTGGCAGCTTGTTCCATACACCCACCACCCTTTGTGTGAAAAAGTTACACCTCAAATTCCTATTAAACCTTTTCCCCTTCACCTTAAACCGATGTCCTCTGGTCCTCGATTCACTTTCTCTGGGAAAGAGACGACTGAAAAACCATTTACCTGAGATGAGATGCCCGTTTTCTCTGAGCAACCTTCCCCTTCACCTATTCTGTGCATCTACTCGATCTATTCCTCTCAGGATCTTTTACACCACTATAAGATCACCCCTCATCCTTCTGCGCTCCAAGGAATAGAGTCCCAGCCTACTCTATCTTTCAATAGGCTATAGACAATAGGTGCAGGAGTAGGCCATTTGACCCTTCGAGCCAGTACCCGCCATTCAATGGCTGATCATCTCCAATCAGCACCTCGTTCCTGCCTTCTCCACATATCCCCTGATTCCACTATTTTTAAGAGCCCTATCTACCTCTCTCTTGAAAGCCTCCACCACCCTCTGAGGCAGAGAATTCCACAGACTCACCACTGTCTATGAGAAAAAGTGTTTCCTCGTCTCCGTTCTAAATGGCTTACTCCTTATTCTTAAACAGTGGCCCCTGGTTCTGGACTCCCCCAACATCGGAAACATGTTTCCTGCCTCTAGCGTGTCCGAACCCTTAACAATCTTACATGTTTCAATGAGATCCCCTCTCATCCTTGTAAACTCCAGAGTGTGCTAGGCCCAGTTGCTCCATTCTCTCAGCATATGACAGTCCCGTCATCCCGGGAATTAACCGCCCCCCTATTGCTCACTCCATCCTGGCAACATCCTCGGAAAGATCATCAGTGAACCTTTGTAACTTTGTCAGCACCAAAGTGTGCTGACAAAGAATTAGGCCATTCGGCCCATCAAGTCTACTCCATGCAATCATGGCTGATCTATCTTTCCCTCTCACCCCAATGGCCTACCTTCTCCCCATTATTCGCAATACTCCAGGTGTGAGACCACACCTGGAGTATTGCGTACAGTTTTGGTCTCCTAATCTGAGGAAAGACATTCTTGCCATAGAGGGAGTACAGAGAAGGTTCACCAGACTGATTCCTGGGATGTCAGGAGTTTCATATGAAGAAAGACTGGATAGACTCGGCTTGTACGCGCTAGAATTTAGAAGATTGAGGGGGGATCTTATAGAAATTCCTAAGGGGTTGGACAGGCTAGATGCAGGAAGATTGTTCCCGATGTTGGGGAAGTCCAGAACAAGGGGTCACAGTTTAAGGATAAGGGGGAAATCTTTTAGGACCGAGATGAGAAATACATTTTTCACACAGAGAGTGGTGAGTCTCTGGAATTCTCTGCCACAGAATGTAGTTCAGGCCAGTTCATTGGCTATATTTAAGAGGGAGTTAAGAGGGAGTTGTGGCTAAGGGGATCAGGGGGTATGGAGAGAAGGCAGGTACAGGATACTGAGTTGGATGATCAGCCATGATCATATTGAATGGCAGTTCTTGGTTCTTGGTTACTTGGCCTTCCAAAATATTCCAACTGGAATTTAAACTGGAGGTGGTGAAGGGAGAGGTTTAGCCAGAGAGGGTTATTGGGAGCGGTGCGGGCTCGAAGGGCCAAATGGCCTACTCCTGCACCTATTTTCTATGTTTCTATGTTTCTAAACCCTGACACCCGCGCTAATTGAGAACCTTGATTACAATTTCACTGTACCTGGCTACCTGTGACAATAAGGTATCGTTGAATGTCATCCACCTTGGCCCAGTGGCAAAAGCAGAACCGATAACAGACTTCAGAGTTGTTCACGAGCAGAGATTAAGTGGGTCCAAGTAACTGAAATAGTAAGCATTTAGTTAGCAAGTACAAAAAAAGACCCAGGGGCTTTCAATCTTGAGAGCCGGAACAGAAAGGAGTAGCCACATAGTGATACTGCATGGAAACAGGTCCGTCGGCCCAGCTTGCTCACGCTGACCCACCTGCCTGCGTTTGGCCCATATCCCTTGTAGTCTGAAGAAGGGTCTCGACCCGAAACGTCGCCTATCTCCTTCGCTCCTTTGATGCTGCTGCACCCGCTGAGTTTCTCCAGCCCTTGTGTGTACCCCCAGGCCATTGTTTGCTGTGGGCTGGGTGAGTCAAAGTAAACAGACAGAGGAACTTGGCAGAACGACAGTTATACTAGTACCATGACTTGGGTGCGGGAGGGGCCGAGAGAGAACGGATGCAAGGATTAGTATCTCTGGAGGTCACGTTTCGGGTCGGAACCCTTCTTCGGACTGAAAGACCTTCTAAGGCAATCCTATCCTTGTACCTGTCCAAATGTTTTTTTTTAAGTGTTGCGATAGTCCCTGCCTCAACTATCTCCTCCAGCAGCTCAATCCATACACCCACCGCCCTGTGTGCAAGAAAAGTTGCCCCTCGGGCCCCTATTAAATCTTTCCTCCCCATCACCTTAAACCCATGTCCTCTGGTTCCTGATCTCACGACTCTGGGCAAGAGATTCTGTGCATCTACCCAGTCTATTCCTCTCATGATCTTATACATCTCTATAAGATCACCCCCTCGTCCTCCTGCGCTCCCAGCTACGTTTTGGAGCTCAGTTTGATCTTGCGGGTGAGGTTGGAAAGATATTTAGGCTCGGGAGTTTTAGATCAGTTTCGTTTGGAGATACAGCGCGGAAACAGCACTGAGTCCGCGCCGGCCAGCGATCCCCATACACTAGCACTATCCTACACACACTAGGGACAATTTGCAATTTTACAGAAGCCAATTAACCTGCAAAAGCTGTACGTCTTTGGAGAATGGGAGGAAACCGGAGCACCCGGAGAAGACCCACGCACGTCACGGGGAGAACGTACAAACTCCGCACCGACGGCAGCGTAGTCGGGATGGAACCTGGGTCTCTGGCGCTGTGAGGTAGCAACTCTACCGCTGCGCCAGCGTGCTGCCCTTACAGAGTTGTGGAGCAAATATGCTGCGATGAAACTGGGTTTTAGTGTGAAATGAAGAACGCAGGTTGCAAAGATTATATTTTTAGACCGCTGCGCATGTAAGATTAAAGAGCGTATCTGACGGCAGAAGAAAAATTCAGAAGTATAGAAAAGGGAGATATTCTGATTTAAATTAGCCCCCGGTTGATGTCAGAAAGCACCTCCTAACGCAGTGGTGGAGATGTGGAATTTCAATTATCACCACACTTGCCAAAATAAAAAATGTAACGCTAAGTCAAACGTCAAAGCCAGGATTGATGGCGTTCAGGCCAATGAAGTCATGAAGGGGTTGCGATATGAAGAAGTCTCAACATGCCGGCTTGGCACAAGCATTGGGGGTGGCTAACGACTCGTCCCTGTTCTCCGAGGCCCAGGCGTGTTAATAAATCTCCGTGCAGGCCGTCTACTGACTGGATATCGCGTTTCGTGCACATCTGGGACGGTGGGAAGGGTTTTGATGCAAGCAGACCAAAGATTTCTCATCATGCCCAAGAGAGTGAATAAGGTAAAGGAAAATGTTTTGTCAGCGTATTCAAAGCTGACTTCAGAGTGAATCACCAACTGATTCGAAGATAGACGCAAAGTGTTGGAGCAACTCTGGAAAGTCAGGCAGCAACTCTGGAAAAAGGAACAGGTCTTAATTCCAGGAGCAGTATTCGGCCCTTCGACCCATCAAATCAATGCACCCTTCAATCATGGCCGATCTACCTTTCCCCCTCAACCCCATTCTCCTGCCTTCTCCCCATTACCCCTGACACCCGTACTAATCAAGAATCTGGCAATCTCTGCCTCACAAATATCCTTTGACTTGGCCTCCACAGCCTCCTGTGGCAAAGAAATCCACAGATTCACCACCCTCTGACTAAAGAAATTCCTCCTCATCTCCTTCCTAAAGGAACGTTCTTTCAGTCTGAGGTTATGACCTCTGCTCCTAGACTCTCCCCAGTGATGGAAACATCCTCGCCACATCCACTCTATCCAAGCCTTTCACTATTCGGTAAGTTTCAGTGAGGTGTTCCCCTCATCCTTCCAAACTCCTTTGAGCAAACATAGACATAGAAATTAGGTGCAGGAGTAGGCCATTCGGCCCTACGAGCCTGCACCGCCATTCAATATGATCATGGGTGATCATCCAACTCAGTATCCTGTACCTGCCTTCTCTCCAAACCCTCTGATCCCCTTAGCCACAAGGGCCACATCTAACTCCCTCTTAAATATAGCCAATGAACTGGCCTCAACTACCCTCTGTGGCAGAGAGTTCCAGAGACCCACCACTCTCTGTGTGAAAAAAGTCCTTCTCATCTCGGTCCTAAAGGACATCCCCCTTATCCTTAAGCTGTGACCCCTCGTCCTGGACCTCCCCAACATCGGGAACAATCTTCCTGCATCTAGCCTGTCCAACCCCTTAAGAATTTTGTTAGTTTCTATAAGATCCCCTCTCAATCTCCTAAATTCTAGAGAGTATAAACCGAGTCTATCCAGTCTTTCTTCATAAGACAGTCCTGACATCCCAGGAATCAGTCTGGTTTCAGGGAATCAGCCTAAAGGCCCAGTGCTGTCAAACGCTCATCATTTGTTAACCCACTCATTCCTGGATTCATTCTTGTAAACCTCCTCTGGGCCCTCTCCAGTGCTAGCACGTCCTTCCTCAGATATGGGGCCCAACATTTGCTCACACTATTCAAAATGCCGTCTCTCGTACCTCGGTGACTGCCAATCACCCCCCCCCCCCCCCCCCCCCCCGGACACTTATTGTTATTTATTCAAATCATTTGCTGTGTCGCTCTTCCAGGGAGATGCTAAATGCATTTCGTTGTCTCTGTACTGTACACTGACAATTAAAATTGAATCTGAATCTGAATCTGAATCTGACCAGCGCCTTGTAGAGCTTCAGCATTACATCCCTGTTTATGTATTCTGGTCCCCTTGAAATAAATGCAAGCATTGCACCATATTGTCCAGCCATGCTCCAGGACCCAACAGACAATAGACAACAGGTGCAGGAGTAGGCTATACGGCCCTTCAAGCTAGCACCGCCATTCCGTGTGATCATGACTGATCATCCACAATCAGTACCCCGTCGAGTTACTCTAGTATTATGTTTCCGCCTCTCACTTGCCGGGCTTTGTCCCACCCCAAACTCTGTATTCCAGCCATGTGTTCACCCCCACAAAGCCTGAAGAAGGACCCCGACCCGAAACGTCACCTGTCCATATTCTCCAGAGATGCTGCCTGACCCGCTGAGTTACTCCAGCACTTTAAAGTCTTTTTTATTTTGTAAGCCAGCACCTGCCGTTCCTTGTGTCTCCAAAATACGTTGAGTTTGCAGAAACCAAGCGAGATAGCAGAGGTCTCTTGTGACATAACATGGACTGTTAGACAGCTGAGGTGGATGTGATGTGAAGGTCCTTCGGTCCTGAGAGTATTTCAGGTCTTATATAGATAGTCCTTTTGTCTCTCTCTTGTTTAAAATACACCTCTCTCTGATTTTCTTTCTGTATCAGTCACCTCTGAGGAAATGGTGGATGAAAACCTGCAGAAGCTAACCCAACTGGTCAACAAGGAATGCAACTTAATCGAAAAGGTTGATCATTTTAATCATTTTCTGATTTGTTTCATGAAGTGTCGAGATCTTGACTGATGATTTTGTTCTTGACGGTGTACATTAGTTTACTTTCGAGACCCAGTGCGGAAACAGGCCCTTCGGCCCACCGGGTCCGTGCCGGCCAACGATTCTAGCACACTAGCACTATCCTACACACCGAGGGCAATATTTCAGAAGCCAATTAGCCTGCAATCCTGTACGCCTTTGGAGTGCGGGAGGAGAGTGGAGCACCCGGAGAAACCCACACGGTCACGGGGGGAGCGTACAAACTCCGTACAGACAGCACCCGGGTCTCTGGCACTCCAAAGACGTGAAGGTTTGTAGGTTAATTGGCTTTGGTAAAATAGTAAATTGTCCCTAGTGTGGGTAGGGTAGAACTAGTGTACAGGGTGATCGATGGTCGGCGCGGACTCGGTGACCCGACGGGCCTATTTCCACGCTGCATCTCTAAACTAAACTAAACTGCGTTTCTGATCTTTAAGGTGGTGGACAAAAATGCTGGAGAAACTCAGCGGGTGAGGCAGCAACTATGGAGCGAAGGAATAGGTGACGTTTCGGGTCAAGACCCTTCTTCAGACTGATGTGGGGCTTACAGAGCTAATATTTAGATTTGTGTAACAACCAAGGGGCCACAGTCTTAGAATAAAGGGGAGGTCATTTAAGACCGAGGTGAGAAAAAACCTTTTCACCCAGAGAGTTGTGAATTTGTGGAATTCCCTGCCACAGAGGGCAGTGGAGGCCAAGTCACTGGATGGATTTAAGAGAGAGTTAGATAGAGCTCTAGGGGCTAGTGGAGTCAAGGGATATGGGGAGAAGGCAGGGACGGGTTATCGATAGGGGACGATCAGCCATAATCACAAAGAATGGCGGTGCTGGCTCGAAGGGCCAAATGGCCTCCTCCTGCACCTATTTTCTATGTTTCTAAACTTGAAAATCAAATTGGGTAAATATTTTTTCAAGACATTTATGTCATAGTTACATACTATACATTGTCAGCTTTGAATAATCGGCTCAATAATCAGGTTTGAAATCTAATTTTCCTGTTTTACAAAAAGGCAAATGTTGTCATTTTGTTATTGACCCATTCCCAACTGGCACAAAGGTTTTTTCACGCAGACAGTGGTAGGCATATGGAACGAGCTGCCAGATGAAGTAGTTGAGGCAGGTACATAAAACAGTGCAGCACAGGAACAGGCCCTTCGGCCCACATTGTTTATGCCAGACATGATGCCAAGTTCAACTGATCTCATCTGCCTGTACATGATCCATATCCCTTTATTCACTACACTTCCATGTACCCATCTTAAAGCTTCTTAAATGCCACTATGGCATCTACCTCCACCCCTTGCAATGCATTTCCTTGCACCTTGTACCTTCCGAAGAGTATAGGACAATTTTTACCAAGCCAATTAACCTACAAACCTGTACTTCTTTGGAGTGTGGGAGGAAACCGAAGACCTCGGAGAAAACCCACGCAGGTCACGGGGAGAACGTACAAACCGAGTACAGACAGCGCCCGTAGTCGGGATCGAACCCGGGTCTCCGGCGCTGCGTTTTGCTGTAAGGCAGCAACTCTCTCCAGCCCCCCACCACTCTAACAACATGGCCTGGGTAGAGTGAATGTGGAGAGGATGTTTCCACTAGTGGTGGAGTCTAGGATCAGAGAGCCATAGCCTCAGAATAAAAGGATGTACCATTAGAAAGGAGATAAGGAGGAATTTCTTTAGTCAGAAGGTGGTGAATCTGTGGAAATCATTGCCAGAGACGGCTGTGGAGGCCAAGTCAATGAATATTTCTAAGGCTAGATAGGGCTCTTAAAAATAGCGGAGTCAGGGGATACGGGGAGAAGGCAGGAACGGGGTACTGATTGGGGATGATCAGCCATGATCACATTGAATGGCGGTGCTGGCTCGAAGGGCCGAATGGCCTACTCCAGCACCTATTGGCTTTTGTCTACTGTGAAGATTAACATATTCTTGCCAGGGGTTTGGGGGAGAAGGCAGGAGAATGGGGTTAGGAGGGAGATAGATCAGCCATGATTGAATGGCGGAGTAGGCTTGATGGACTGAGAGGCCTCATTCTGCTCCTATCACTTATAAACTGCTATGTTTTTCATACAACCTGGTAAAATTGGACAGCAGACCTCACCTAGGCTGCACGTTTTGGTGCTGACAAAGTTTCAAAAGATCACCGATGATCTTTAGAACTTATTAAACATTTAAAAGACATTTGGACATGTACATGGTTAGGAAAGGTCTGGAGGGATATAAACCAGACTGTGGCGAAAGGGACTAACTAACTTGGTGGAGCATCTTGGTCGGCACGGCCGAGACGGGCCGAAGGGCCTGTTTCCATGCTGTATGGCTCAACATGTGACTGGTGTTTGAAAGCAAAATCCATTGAAGCATCAGAAGTCATTAATGTTAACTTGCAAACAATTTTTTTTTTTAAAGGGATTTTTAAACTCTTCAAAAAATAAGATCTTTGCGTTTCCTTTTCTTTCAGATGGACGACAATCTTCGCAACAGCCCCCAGCATAAACCCCAGGGAGCCCCCCCTCTTTAAAAGTGACAACCGCGACCAGTGTAGCGAACTCCTCACGGCACTGACACGCCTTGACTGGTCTTGTCGCAGGGGACGTATATACGCAGCAAGTCGCGGGTTAGCAGATCTTTCACCGTTGCTACAGACGCACGAGGAGGGAGGCGGAGATGGGAGGTAAACAAAGAGCCCTTCTCAAGGGGGCATCTGCACTGAACATGGGCAGAACAATTCATCCAGAAACCACGCACAAATCCCTGGAGCTCGATTCTAATTCAGCGGCCGGGACTGAAGAAGCAGCAGCGTCTGATCCGATGCGACACCTCAGGCCTGCTTCTGAATTTTGCTTTTAAACGTTCATTTAAGATCATAAGTGATAGGAGTAGAATTAGGCCATTCGGCCCATCAAGTCTACTCCGTCTTTCAATCGTGGCCGATCTGTCTCTCCCTCCTCGAGACAGATCAGCCACGACAGATTTAACCTGTTCACTGACAATAGACTTATGTGGTGCATTTTAGGTTCCAATGAATGGTATGTATGGAACCAGTTTAGTGAATGTAATGGCTGCTGACATGCCGGTTTTGATTGCTTCACCAAGTGGCTGCCAATTTTGGAGACAACATCAATGTTGCCTAGAATACTCCTCTATTTCCCCATTCCTGTTTGCAATAGACTATAGCTGACCAACACTGGTCTGAATGTGCCAGCTGCACATAGCCTTCTTGCAGCACTCATTATTGGGAGCTTGTTTGAACTGCAAAGGTATTAACCTTGGGTAATCTATCTAAAATGCCCCAAACACTATCCCTCAATCAATGCAATGCCGACTAGCTTTGTAGACTCCTTTAGTGTAGAATTATAAAGAAATGTAAATAATGTACTTTATTATTTTCCTAATATTTCCATACATTGGTTCTTAAAGTATGGACAACACCTGAATGTATTTTAAAACAAAATGGACTTCAGAGGTCCAGCGGTAGAGTCGCTGCCTCACAGCGCCAGAGACCCGTGTTTGATCCTGGCGACGGCTGCTGTCTGTAGGGAGTTTGTACGTTCTCCCCGTGACCGGGTGGGTTTTCACCGGGTTCTCTGGTTTCCTCCCACACTCCAAAGACGTGCAGGTTTATTGGTTAATTGGCTTAGGTAAAAATTATACGTTGACCCCTAGTGTGTGTGTAGGATAACCATATAATAATTACAGCACGGAAACAGGCCATCTCGGCCCTTCAAGTCCATGCCGAACAACTTTTTTCCCTTAGTCCCACCTGCCTGCACTCATACCATAACCCTCCATACCCTTCTCATCCATATGCCTATCCAATTTATTTTTAAATGATACCAACGAACCTGCCGCCACCACTTCCTCTGGAAGCTCATTCCACACCGCTACCACTCTCTGAGTAAAGAAGTTCCCCCTTATGTTACCCCTAAACCTCTGTCCCTTAATTCTAAAGTCATGTCCTCTTGTTTGAATCTTCCCTATTCTCATAGGGAAAAGCTTGTCCACATTAACTCTGTCTATCCCTCTCATCATTTTAAAGACCTCTATCATGTCCCCCCTTAACCTTCTGCGCTCCAGAGAATAATATGGACTTCAGCGGTCCAGGAGTAGAGTCGCTGCCTCACAGCGCCAGAGACCTGTGTTCGATCCTGGCGACGATAGTGCTAGCATACGGGGTGATCGCTGGTCGGCGCGGGCCGAAGGGCCAGTTTCCGCACTGTATCTCTAAACGAAATGAAACTAAATAAGCAACGTAAGGTTTTACAGCAAAATGTGTCTTGACCTCTACTCTGCACAAGTGAATGTAATGGCTTGTGATCCACAGGAAAACCATTTGATTCATCTAGGATCAATACTCCCCATCTGATTTTAGTTCCAATGCTGCAGGGAACTGAGAAGTCACTGAGTTGATGTAACGCGCTTTAATCTCATCCTGGGCAATTTGGAGCTTTTTTAAAAAAAAGTGGAAAATTGATTTTAACGGTATCATTTGAAGCCCAGTCATTCAAGGATAGCAGTGAATTGGTTAAAGCATCCATGTTATGAACTGGAAATTTGCTTCCGGGTTAGGTTAAATCGATAAGTGAATACAAAGAATATCAATTACTAAAAAATCGACGACAAAATCGAATGTATCCGGTGTAGGCTCCGATATATCGGCGGGACCAAGCGCAGACTGGGTGATCGTTTCACTCTACACTTCCGCTCAGTCTGCCTGGGCCTACGTGGCCTCCCGGTTGCCAAACACATCCCGCACTGACCTTTCTGTCCTGGGCCTCCTCCATTGTCAGAGCGAGGCCGCAAATTGGAGGAACAACACCTCATATTTCACTTGGGCGGCTCACACCTCAGCGGTATGAACGTCGATTTTTCTAATTTCAAGTAACCCCGACAGTCCCTCTCTCCCCCTACTTGAATCCCTTCGTTATCACCTCTTCCCCAGCCAACAATGGACATTATGGGCTCCACCCCGCCTTGGTCATCTGTTGCTGGCCCTGATTTCTTAGAAACATAGAAACATAGAAATTAGGTGCAGCAGTAGGCCATTCGGCCCTTCGAGCCTGCACCGCCATTCAATATGATCATGGCTGATCATCCAACTAAGTATCCTGTACCTGCCTTCTCTCCATACCCTCTGATCCCCTTAGCCACAAGGGCCACATCTAACTCCCTCTTAAATATAGCCAATGAACTGGCCTCAACTACCCTCTGTGGCAGAGAGTTCCAGAGACCCACCACTCTCTGTGTGAAAAAAGTCCTTCTCATCTCGGTCCTAAAGGATTTCCCCCTTATCCTTAAGCTGTGACTCCTTGTCCTGGACCTCCCCAACATCGGGAACAATCTTCCTGCATCTAGCCTGTCCAACCCCTTCAGAATTTTGTAAGTTTCTATAATATCCCCTCTCAATCTCCTAAATTCTAGAGAGTATAAACCGAGTCTATGCAGTCTTTGTTCATAAGACAGTCCTGACATCCTAGGAATCAGTCTGGTGAACCTTCTCTGCACTGCCTCTATGGCAATAATGTCCTTCCTCAGATTTGGAGACCAGAACTGCACGCAATACTCCAGGTGTGGTCTCCCCAAGACCCAATACAACTGAAGTAGAACCTCCCTGCTCCTATACTCAAATCCTTTTGCTATGAATCCTTTCTTCTGGCCTTTTCCTACCTCCAGTTCTCCCCCCCACCTCCACCACCCTCACCACCCACTACTGACGAAGAGAGGTGTGGGGGAAAATTTCTGACACAAAATATCACTCGCCTATTTTCTCCGGAGATGCGGCCTGATCTGCTGAATTACTCCAGCACTTTGTATCTATCTTCAGTAAAAACCTACAGATGCTGGTAATCATGAAGTGAAAACAGAAAAATGCTCATCGGACCAGTCAGCGTCTGGGAAAATAAATGGAAGCATTTGGGTCAAAAAAGTTTGTTAAAAAAAATAATTTGACATGGTTTAATATTCTACTGTGATAAACCAACTCATTTGTTATTATGCTCATTAATTATTATGCTCATTAATTATAATGCCACTGATGACAGATTTTATAGAAATTAGATTCTGCCTTGATAAGTTTATTCTACTAAAAAGTGGAATTAATTTTCATTAAAAAATGGGAAGAGGCTAAATATATAATGCATTTATAATAATATCTAACACATTTACAACAATAATACAATAAATCCATATATTTATACTAGTCTTTAAACTAATTCTATGACGATTTAGCATGTCGTGTTATACACAGTACCATATTTTAAAGTTTCTCTATTTAATTAAAAAATTCTGACATCCTTGGGCAGCCCCAAGTATTCTGTGAAACATATTTAATGGCAATTTCAATGTATGAATGTTATGGGGGAAAATCCGATTGGAAACTATCCCCTTCACAGATAGCTGATCACGAAGGTTTCTTGGTTGCCTGAGGAGTTTGTTTGAGGATGTTTAGTACACCTAATTTTTTAAAAAATTCATATGTAGAGAGAATACGCTTTTGTTAACAGTATTCCTTTCGACAGTGGTCAGCTTTAATTCAAATAACTGGTTGCCTTTTGTTTTGTGTTCTTAGCACAACTTTAAGCCAGAATAAGCACAGTTTGTTTTTCAAGTATTATGAATATGGTCAATGTGTCAGTCGCTGTTGAAGATAGCTTAACTGAATTTGAGATTGTCGCTAGTTTAACGTTTTAATGCTGTCCGTACTTAATTTAGAGTTAAGATCGTGTGACTACTGCTGCATATTGCACTTTATCAATAGCTATACATTTGTTTCACGATGGCATGAAGTTCGACTGGTTGCCTCGAAATGTAGAATCGAGGAACTGCAGATGCTGGTTTACAAAAAAAGACTCAAAGTGCTGGAGTAACTCAGCGGGTCTGACCCGTAGAGCTATTCCAGCACTTTGTGGCCGTCATGGTTGCCTCTAAATATTTGCTGTGCATATTTACCATCTTTTATTTTTGTGGAGGATTTTTCGGTCCTTTTAATGGTTCCTGATCATATGAAATTCAACAGCCATTTTAAAAACCTAAGCCTCCAGAATGGATGTAGATACAGTTCCTCCCTACACATTTTGTCTGCTCCACAATGAAATCTCCTCAAGGTATGTCTACTTTGAGGAAGTTCTCCTCTCTCCAACAAGATTCTCCCCCTCTCTGATTCATATCTTTCATTAAGTCGTTCTATATCTCTCTATATCGCCGTCTATATCTCTCGTGTCCCTTTCCCCTGACTCTCAGTCTGAAGACTCGAAACGTCGCCCATTCCTTCTCTGCAGAGATGCTGCCTGAACCGCTGAGTAACTCCAGCACTTTGTGTCTATATGTGTTGCCAAGGTGTGGACAGTTGTTTTTTTGAATTTGTCTTTAACTTGTTTCATCAGATTTGGTGGGTTGCTTGTGAGCTTTCCCCATCCTAGCCAACACTGAGCCATGAGAAAATTCCAACTCAATGCGCCCAAGAGCTGCTCGGAGAATTGTGTGTGCCTTGCAGGGTGACTAGGGGTTGCCGTCTTTCTCACTCCCTAATAAGGGACAAAATGTCAATATAAGGGACAAATTCCCGACGGCAATTCGTTGACCGCCTCGGCCGTGGCTGGGTGAATGATGAGTTGGCCCGGGTGCTGGACTGCACACGAAGCCCAGCTGAGGAGGTTTGGTCCGGGCCGCGCGATGTCGGGCGCAAAGTCCGGCGCTTCATCCAACTCATGAACCGATGATCGGCCATGAGAAGGAGGGGCGGTGGTGGTCTCGGCGGTAAGCGAAGGTCCAAAGGTCGGACAGCTGGCCGGGCTGCCGACCGACGGGGCCACGGGCGAGGCGCTGCTGCTGCACTCCATGGGCTGCACTACGTCGGGATGGGTGAGGCGGGGCCGGGCGCAGCGTTCCGACCCGACAGTCCCCTCGACCCGACTAGTAGCAGTCAAATACGGGACAAGGGCGGTCCCGTACGGGACAAACCAATTTAGCCCAATGTACGGGATGTCCCGGCTAATACGGGACAGTTGACAACTCTAAATGTGACATGTAGATCTAAGGATTGTAATGAATAGAAGTGCTCAATGCTGTCTGCGGATAAGTAGGTTTGCTCAAACTCTCTCTGCGTTTTTCAGTTAATCCAAAAGCAAGATATAATTGAATGCAATTTGTGATGTGTTGATTCAGAAAATCAACGAAAATTTTTATTTCAATAGGAATTAATTAAAGCACAATATCTGCTTTAAAAAATTAAATCTGCCATTGATGTTAGCAACAGCATTTTGAAGTAACCTTTTTCTCATTATATAAGCATTTAACCAGAAAAAAAACTTTCCATTTGTTATTCTCTAATTCTTTTTTCTCCAGAGCGAAGTGTAGACTCCATCCACGCTTCACGCTGCCTCGGCAAGGCCAGCAGCATAATCAAGAACCAGTCACACCCAGGGTACACAAAATGCTGGAGAAACTCAGCGGGTGCAGCAGCATCTATGGAGCGAAGGAGATAGGTAACGTTTCGGGCCGAAACCCTTCTTCAGACTCGGTCTGAAGAAGGGTTTCGGCCCGAAACGTTACCTATAGTCTGAAGACGGGTTTCGGCCCGAAGCGTTACCTATCTCCTTCGCTCCATAGATGCTGCTGCACCCGCTGAGTTTCTCCAGCATTTTGTGTAGCCTCGATTTTCCAGCATCTGCAGTTCCTTCTTTAGCACCAGTCTCACCCAGGTCACTCCCTCTTCTCCCCCCTCCCATTAGGCAAGAGGTACAGAAGTATGAACATTATTGCACACCTCCAGATTCAGGGACAGTTTCTTCCCAGCTGTTGTCAGGCAACTGAATCAATCCTATCACAACTAGAGAGCGGTCCCGACCTACCATCTACCTCATTGGAGACCCTCGGACTATCTTTAATCGGACTTTACTTGCTTTATCTTGCACTAAACCTTATTTATTTTATCCTGTATCTGTGAACGGCTTGACTGTAATCAATTATAGCCTTTTCGCTGACTGGATAGCAGACGGCAATAATTTGTGTTCACTGTACCTCGGTAAACATGACAACAATAAACCAAACTAAACTGAAGAAGGGCCTCGACCCGAAACGTCACCTATTCCTTCGCTCCATAGATGCTGCCTCACCCGCTGAGTTTCTCCAGCATTTTTATCTACCTTCAATTTTTTTCCAGCATCTGCAGTTCCTTCTTAAACTAAACTATAAGATCAGTCATGGTAGCAGATGGGCATTTTGAAAGCATCAAAGGCTTCTGCAGGTTTGAGAGGGTCCCACCTCTTGCAGAAGAAGGGTTCGGACCCGAAACGTCAACCTATTCATTTTCTCCAGAGATGCTGCCTGACCCGTTGAGTTACTCCAGCATCTTGTGTCTATCTTGCGGCTTTACCTTCCTACTGGGATGTCGGTGAAGAATATGTCAGGGTTTGAAAGTTAAAGATATTTATTTAATTCATTCCCAGAAGTGTTTGGTGAGGAGGGGTGGAGACAGAACAGCCATTGTCTTTCACCTACATTGTAGCCCTTGGCCTATGGTGGTGAGCTGTCTTCTTGAAAGACTGCCACATGTGTAGTGATTCATATTAAGTTTAGTTTAGAGATACAGCGTGGAAACAGGCCATTCGGCCCACCTAGTCCGCGCCGACCAGCGATCCCCGCACACTAACACGTTCCTACATGCGCTAGGGACAATTTACAATTATACCCAAGCCAATTGGCCGACAAACCAGTACATTGTTTCAGTGTGGGGGGGGGGGGGGGGGGGACCGGAGAAAACCCACACAGTCACAGGGAGAACATACAAACTCTACAGACAAGCACCCGTTGTCAGGATCGAACCTGGGTCTCTGGCATTGTGAGGCAGCTATCATGGTAGCGTTTGGTGCAATTCTGTGGCCCGTTTAAATAATTTCCGGGCAGAATTAAAAACACACCATGTCCCAGGGGCATAGTTCCTTCCAGGGTGGAAATGTCAAAGACTAGAGGGCATAGCTTTAAGGTGAGAGGGCAAAGTTCAAAAGGGACATGTTTCTTCGTAGTGGGTGCCTGCTATGCACTGCCAGGGGTGGTGAAGGCAGATATAAATGGAATTCAAGAGGCTTTTAGATAGGTACATGGAAAGGAGAGATATGATCATGTAGGCAGAGGAGATCAGTTTATCTTTCTGGCCTGGGCCTCCTCCATTGCCAGAGTGAGGCCTTGTGCAAATTGGAGGAACAGCACCTCATATTTTGCTTGGGTAGTTTACACCCCAGCGGTATGAACGTTGACTTCTCCAACTTCCAATAGCCCTTGCGTTCTCTCTCTTCCCCCTTCCCCGTTCTTCCATTAGTCTTACTGTCTCCACCTACGTTCTATCTTTGTCCCACCCCACTCCCCTGACATCCAGCCTGAAGAAGGGTCTCAACCCGAAACGCCGCCCATTCCTTCTCTCCAGAGATGCTGCCTCGCCCGCTGAGTTACCCGAGCATTTTGTGTCTACCTTCGATTTAAACCAGCATCTGCAGTTCTTTCTTCCACATCTTGGCATCATGTTCGGCACAAATAATGTGGGCTGAAGGGCCTTTTCTCCGTTCACTGAAAATGTTAATACTCCAGTCGCCAATTGATCAGGGTAAAGTGTTTGGATAAGTGTTAAATTCTGGGCAAGTTGACGAAAATGCGGGGGGATCAAGGTTTTAAGGGCTGTTTATTGTCACATGTACCAGTGAAATTTGAGTTAGAATAAGAAAAGAGTTAAGGAATGTACGATTGTCACCACGGACTCTGGGCGGAGGGTTTTGTTTCCGTGATGTATCTTTGAATGTGTAGGAAGGAACTGCAGATGCTGGTTTACACTGAAGATGGGCACAAAATGCTGGAGAAACTCAGCGGGACAGGCAGCATCTCTGGAGAAAAGGAATGGGTGGTGGCTCGGGTCGAGACCCCCTTCTTCAATCCGAGATGCTGCCTGCCCCGCTGAAGAAGGGTCTCGACCCAAAACGTCACCCATTCCCTTTCTCCAGAGATGCATTCTGACCCGCTGAGTTACTCCAGCATTTTGTGTCCATCTTTGAATGCATTTTTTTGGTTCTTACAGCATCCTGGCAGTTTCGTGTTCATTTTTCCTGAAGGCAGTCTTGAGATTTTGAGATTTGTTAAAATTGCCATGAGGAGACCAATTAGTCTGGGCCGTAGATAGACACAAAAAGCTGGAGTAACTCATCGGGACAGGCAGCATCTCTGGGAGGAAGGAATGGGTGACGTTTCAGGTCGGGACCCTTCTTCAATCCGAGATGCCGCCTGTCCCTCCGAGTTACTCCAGCTTTTTGTGTCTATCTTCGGTTTAAACCAGCATCTGCAGTTCCTTACACAATTAGTCCAGGCCTCTGGATGGCTGACCCAGTGAACACCACTACGACCATCCAGGCTTATTAAGATGTAATCACTGTTTGGATTGTGATAAGTTAAAATGACAGTAAGATTGTGGATGAAACTTTCGGTTTGTCCTGGCAATGATGTTTTAAATTCCATGGCACTTGTGAGAATATCAAGAGCCAAAGCACAAGCAAACCTTGGGATGTGGAGTTTGCAATAAAGTCGTCACGATGTGCAAAAGGCCGAGGTTGGGTGGAGGGAAAAGAATTGTAGCCAACCATTTCAATAATATAATGAAAGGGCGATAGTGAAATGGTGTTAGCTTTAACATTTAAGAAACATATTTAAACTATTAAAAAATGATGCGTTCAAGAGTGATAATAATAATAATAATGATATCTTTTATTGTCATTACACATCAGTGCAACGAGATTTGCTTTGCAACTTCGAGATTTCGGTTAGCAACCCCCGAGAACAAGATTTGTAAAAACGAACATTTGACCAGTAACATCAACACAGACTAAAGTGCGAGGCCGGGGGAGACAGTCCATGGGGGTGGGGGGGGGGGGGGGTACTCAGCAGGGCCGGTTCAGAGCCGCTATAGCTCTGGGAATGAAGCTGTTCCTGAGTCTGGTAGTGCGGGCGTAGAAGGCCTTGTAACGTCTGCCGGAAGGGAGTAGTTCGAACAGTCCATTACAAGGGTGAGAGGAGTCCTTATGTATGCTGACGGCCTTCCTGAGGCACCGTGTGTGGTAGATGCCCTCCAAGGCTGGTAGCTGTGTCCCAATAATCTGTTGGAGCAGGCCATTCATGTTTCTATGAATGGCCTAATAGGAGCAGAATTTGGCCATTCATAGAAACATAGAACATAGGTGCAGTAGTAGGCCATTCGGCCCTTCGAGCCTGCACCGTCATTCAGTATGATCATGGCTGATCATCCAACTCAGTATCCCGTACCTGCCTTCTCTCCATACCCCCTGATCCCTTTAGCCACAAGGGCCACAACTAACTCCCTCTTAAATATAGCCAATGAACTGGCCTCAACCACCTTCTGTGGCAGAGAATTCCGCAGATTCACCACTCTCTGTGTGAAAAATGTTTTTCTCATCTCGGTCCTAAAAGACTTCCCTCTTATCCTCAAACTGTGAGCCCTTGTTCTGGACTTCCCCAACATCAGGAACAATCTTCCTGCATCTAGCCTGTCCAACCCCTTAAGAATTTTGTAAGTTTCTATAAGATTTCCCCCCCCCTCTCAGTCTTCTAAATTCTAGCGAGTACAAGCCGAGTCTATCCAGTCTTTCTTCATATGGAAGTCCTGCCATCCCAGGAATCAGTCTGGTAATTCGGCCCATCAAGTCTACTCGTGGCTGATCTATCTCTCCCTCCTAACCCCATCCTCCTGCCTTCTCCCCATAACCCCTGACATCCGTACTAATCAACAACCTGTCATCTCCACCATTGACTTGGCCTCCACAGCCGTCTGTGGCAAAGAATTCCACAGATTCACCGCCCCATTTTTACGACCAGATTTACCACGCTATCAGTATGCTTTTGAATTTAACGTTCGAGTAATGTGTTTTGAATTAAGACACGGCAGGCACAGTAACATGCCAAAGGAGCCTGTCGGAACACAGAGAAGGGAATCCCTTTTGTGCTTCTTGCTATAGTTCAGCAAGTAGAAGGTTTACAGTGAAGATAGGCACGGAATGCTGGAGTACAGTAACTCAGCGGGACAGGCAGCATCTCTGGAGAGAAGGAATGTGTGACGTTTCGGGTCCAGACCCTTCTTCAGACAGTTCTCAGTGTTGCCTGCACCCGAAGGAGAAAGTAGTAAGACCATATAACCATATAACAATTACATCACGGAAACAGGCCTTCTCGGCCCTTCCAGTCCGTGCTGATCATTTATTTTCCCCTAGTCCCATCTACCTGCACTCAGACCATACCCCTCCATTCCCTACCCGTCCATACACCTATCCACTTTACTTTTAAATGTTAAAATCGATCCTGCCTCCACCACTTCTGCTGGAAGATCATTCCACACAGCCACCACTCTCTGAGTAAAGAAGTTCCCCTTCATGTTACCCCTAAACTTCTGTCCCTTAATTCTCATGTCATGCCCTCTTGTTTGAATCTTCCCTACCCTCAAAGGGAAAAGCTTATCCACGTCAACTCTGTCTATCCCTTTCATCATTTTAAAGACCTCAATCAAGTCCCCCCTTAACCTTCTGCGCTCCAAAGAATAAAGACCATAATACATAGAATACATTTGAGGCCAGTTCATTGGCTATATTTAAGAGGGCGTTAGATGTGGCACTTGTGGCTAAAGGGATCAGGGGGTATGGAGAGAAGGCAGTACGGGATACTGAGTTGGATGATCAGCCATGATCACATTGAATGGCGGTGCAGGCTCGAAGGGCCGAATGGCCTACTCCTGCACCTATTTTTCTATGTTTCTATAGGAGCAGAATTAGGACATTCAGCCCATCAAGTCTACTCTGCCATTCCAATCATGGCTGATCTGTCTCTCCCTCTCAACCCCATTTTCCTGCCTTCTATATACTAGTCGGGGGCCATTAAAAATACCCAATGTCCAGCACTTGAGAAAATGACAAGACCCCCTTTAGCCCCTGTCCCACTTAGGAAACCTGAACGGAAACCTCTGGAGACTTTGCGCCCCACCCAAGGTTTCCGTGGGGTTCCCGGAGGTTTTTGTCGGTCTCCCTAATGGCCGAAAGTGGTTTCCGCTTCTTCTACGTTCCGGCGATTATTTAAAAAAATGTGAAAAAACCTCCGGGAACCGCACGGAAACCTCCGGGAACCGCACGGAAACCTCCGGGAACCGCACGGAAACCTCCGGGAACCGCACGGAAACCTCCGGGAACCGCACGGAAACCTCGGGTGGGGCGCAAAGTCTCCAGAGGTTTCCTTTCAGTTTTCCTAAGTGGGACAGGGGCATTAGGACACAGAGTCTCCCGTAACAATAAGGAATGGGAGAATTGTAGACAGGCAGAACCCTGAGGAAGGTTGGTGGTCTCGTCATGTCTTTGCTGATACTTTGAAAGCACCGTGCAGTTAGACCTTTGCCATCAGAGATGCAGTGCGGAAACAGGCCCTTCGGCTCAGCGAGTCTGCGCCGACCAGTGCACTAGCATTACCCTCACTATCTCAACATTTGTAATTTGTCCCCAGTGTGTAGGATAGTGCTAGCGTTGGTTGGCGCGGACTCGGTGGGCTGAAGGGCCTGTTTCCGCACTGTATCGCCAAAGTCTACAGGAGTGCCCCAAACATTCTAGGAGGCTGGCTGCATCTCTGAAAAACTCACGGTAGTCTGGTGTTTGTACTGAAAACCAGTGGTGGACCTGTATAACAAAGAGTATTTTAATATCGCTTTTCATCATGTTAGCGTTGAGGTTCTGTGCCAGCATGTAATCAGTGTACACATCCTGGAAATGCAACTGATATCGTCCTGCGTTAAACACATGAATGGTGTAGGAGATGAGTGCAGGTAACCCAGGCAACACAGATTAAAGGAACTGGCAATGGAGCTAAAAGATGACAAAATGCTGGAGTAACTCAACGGGTCAGGCAGCATGTCTGTGGAAAAGGATTAGGTGACGTTTCGGGTCAAGACCCTTCTTCAGACTGAGAGTCAGTGGAAAGGGAGATATAGACAGTGATGTAGAGAGCTATAGAACAAATGCATCTTCTTCCAAACATAAATAAACCAAAGGAATAGTTAGATCTCGCGCCGGGCGTTGAGCAGCCAGGTTGTTGTCTCTGTTGGCGTCAATGTCTGCCAGGCCCTGACAGAGCTCCATTTGGTGGGTGGTAGAGCGGGCACCCAGAGATGACATGGTTGGCTATCTGTTGTTCTGCTCCGCATTCACAGGCTGGGCTCTGGCGGAGTCCCCATCTATCTCCACATGCCAGCGTTGGAACGCCCAACTCCAGTACCCAAGTCTGTTGAGCTTCACCCATGCTCCTCTGGGGAGATCACATCCTGGACATCTTTCATCTGGGGAAGAGATATAGCTGTATAATGGAGATGAGGTTGCCTTCCACTGAGGTTGTGACCACTTGGTGGCTATCCAGTGTGCTTTTGTCTCAGTTGGCTGGATGGGTGGATGCTAGGAGTTGTTTTCCATGTGGAGCAAAGGGGTGACGGGACTTCAGTCGGGGTGGCCTCTGCTCTCTGCTGATAGCCTGATGGAGGCGGTGATCTGGGTCCATGGCACGACGAATTAGTGAAAGGTGCAAAAAAAAAACGATGATCAAGGAAAGGTGGAGCCCACAATGGTCCATTGTTGGCTGTGAGCTGGATGATAGCGAGTTATACAGACAGTGAAAATCAACATGACGACAGTGAAACTAGTACAATGACTAGAGTGGGGCGGGATGGCGAGAGAGGGGATGCAAGGGTTACTTGAAATTGGAGTCATCAATATTCATCCCACTGGGTTGTAAACTGCCCAAACGAATATGAGGTGTTGTTCCTCCAATTTGGCCTCACTCTGACTGTGGAGGAGGCCCAGGGCAGAAAGGCCAGTGTGGGAATGAGAGGGGGAGTTAAAGTGTTTGGCAACTGGGTGATCAGGTAGACCCAGGCGGACTGAGTTAGTGAATTGATGGCAGGATTGGTCATTGTCATTTAGCCTGAGTGGAGGTGGATGGGAAGGATATCAGTTGGTGTTAGTGTGAATGTGGAAGAGAATAGGTTATAGGGGAAATATAAGTGAGGGTGTTAGTATAGACTCAATGGGCCGAATGACTGCCTCCTTTATTAGGAAATCTGGAGAAATATCAGAATGCCGAAGTGCGTGTTTCCTCGCTAAATCTCTAAAGTTCCTAAAGGTTTGTCGGATATTGGCTTCTGTAAATAGTCCCTGGTGTGTACGATATAAATAGTATACGGGTGATCGTTGGTTGGCATGGACTCAGTGGGCCGAAAGGCCTGATTCCTGCTGTGTCTTTAGTGACTTTACTTTAATGACTACAGACTCTCTAACCTAAATTATGGGCCTGACCCACGAGGGCGATTTTTTTAGGTAACTATTTGCGACTTGGCTGTCTCCACATGGTCACCAGGGTGTCGCCTGTATGGTCGTGAGTCGTCTCCTCAGTCGCCCAAAGAGTTGTAGCGTCTTTCGGGTCGCCGCAAATTTTTCAACACGTTGAAAAATTTGGGGCGACAGTGGGTTTAACGCATATGAGCGTACCTTGACATCTCCTGATGTAGGTGCAATGGTAGGTTGTCGCCAGGTGATGTAGGTTGTCGCCGGTGCTGACTTCGGTGAATTCCATTGGCGACTACCTACGTCGACCGGTGACTGAATTGTCGTTGCTTGTCGTAGCTTGTCGCGGGTGGACGTGGGTTGTCGTAGGAATGGTCGTAGATGGACGTCCTAATGGTCGCTGGTTGTCGATAGCTTGCCGTAGCTTGACGTCGACTAGGTGGCAGATTGTCGTAGACATTGTTGTTGGGGGGGGGGGGGGGGGGGGGATGGGTCCAGTCGCTGGTTTTTTGGCTACCTGCTGCGACTATGACAGTCACCTAAGTGGGACAGGCCCATAAATCTATCAGCAAGGGAACTGGGTACTTATGAAATATAGGGGGAGGGGGGGTCAGAGGAGCATTGGCAAAGACTTTCCAGCACAGGTATAATACAGGTGTGATCGTACAATGAATGCATTGGGTTTGTGAGAACTGGGGGGGCAAATTGAAAATGCCACATTTTTCGAGTGCAACTTTAGAATGTAAAATCTTGTACTGTAATGTATTTTTTATGCCCCTGCAGTTACTGCAGTGAATGTATGGAAAGTCAACCAAATAAAGATTTTAAAAAAAGTATTTTAGTGAATAATATGATGCCAGAAATGTACATTATTTTTTTTATAGCTACGATCCATCTATAAGATTTAAAGCCATGTTTCATTAACGAGAGGTTAAAACCACACAGAAAATGCACCAGTCCCGGAACCCAGAGCCCGAATGATTACAGGAATGAGGATTTATGGAAGGTATGTGGGGGTTTGATGAACGATTCCAGGTGGATCACAGGTAGATAAGGTGGTCAAAGAGGCTTTTGGACATTGGCCTTCATCTGTCGGAGTATTGAGTATAGAAGTTGGGAGGTCATCTTGCAGTTGTACAAGTTCCGTTTTGGCCACTATCTTATAGGAAAGATGTCGTCAATTTGGAAAGGGTGCAGAGAAGATTTATGAGGATGGTGCCATGACTAGAGGGCCTGAGCTCGGGAGAGCGGTTGAGCAGGCTAGGACTATTCCTTGGAGCGCAGGAGGGTGAGGCGTGACAATAGGCAATAGGTGCAGGGGTAGGCCATTCCGACCTTCGAGCCAGAACCGTCATTCAATGTGATCATGCTGATCATCCACAATCAGTACCCCGTTCCTGCCTTCTCCCCATATCCCCTGACTCCGCTATCTTTAAGAGCCCTATCAAGCTCTTGAAGTGTTTCCTCATCTCCATTATAAATGCCTTACCCCTTATTCTTAAACTGTGGCCCCTGGTTCTGGACTCCCCCAATCATTCCTGCCTCTAGCGTGTCCAAACCCTTAATAATCTTATATGTTTCAATGAGATCCCCTCTCATCCTTCTAAACTCCAGAGTATACAAGCCCAGCTGCTCCATTCTCTCAGCATATGACAGTCCCGCCTCCCCGGTAATTAACGTTGTAAACCTACGCTGCACTCCCTCAATAGCAAGAATGTCCTTCCTCAAATTAGGGGACCAAAACTGCACGCAATACTCCAGGTGTGGTCCCACTAGGGCCCTATACAACTGCAGAAGGACCTCTTTGCTCCTATACTCAACTCCTCTTGTTATAAAGGCCAACATGCCATTCGCTTTCTTCACTGCCTGCTCTACCTGCATGATTACTTTCATTGACTGATGAACAAGGACCCCCACATCCCGTTGTACTTCCCCTTTTCCCAACGTGACACCATTTAGATAGTAATCTGCCTTCCAGTTTTTGCTACCATAGTGGATAACCGCACATTTATCCACATTAAACTGCATCTGCCATGCATCTGCCCACTCACCCAACCTGTCCAAGTCACCCTGCATCCTCATAGCATCCTCCTCACAGTTCACTCTGCCACCCAGCTTTGTGTCATCTGCAAATTTACTAATGTTACTTTGAATCCCTTCATTTAAATCATTAATGTATATTATAAATAGCTGATGTCCCAGCACCGGGCCTTGTGGTACCCCACTAGTCATCTTATAGCGGTGTATAAAATCATGAGGGGAGTAGATCTGGTAGACGCACAGGGTCTCTTGCCCAGAGTAGGGGGATCGAGATCCAGAGGACATCGATTTAAGGTGAGGGTGGGAAAGATGTAATAGGAATTTTTCACACAAAGGGTGGTGGATGTATGGAACGAGCTGCCAGAAGAGGTAGATGAGGCCGGTAAGATGCATCTATCGCAACGTGTAAGATGCATTTAGACGCATACATGGACAGGACAGATTTAGAGGGATATGGGCTAATCACAGGCATGTGGGACTAGTGCAGATGGGACATGTTGGTCGGTGTGGACACACGTTGGGCCGAAGGGCCTGTTTCCATGCTGTATGACTATGATTCAGACTGTGCTGTTAACCTCTTCTCTGACCAGATAGCATGGAAACAAAAGCTTGTCACTGTACCTCAGTAAGTGCCAATAATATACTAAACAACTAAACTAAAATTTTCTGTGCGATTCAACATCAACCTTGGAGCGCCTTTGAACCAGTGTACGTTGGTTTTAAGTTCCCGTTACATCTGGGGACTTTATTAAGTTTTTTTTTTCTCAATACGCTGACCTGCTTAAATAAACCTTTATGCTGCCTGTGTTATTAGGATAATATTTTTCTTGGCGTGCTGAAGGACTGAATATTAGGAACAGCCAATGAAGATATGTTTAGTTTAGTTCAGAGAAATAGCGTGGAAACGGGTCCTATAGTCCACCGAGTCCGCGCCGACCAGCGATCCCCGCACACAAATGCTATTTTACACACACTAGGGATAATTTACATTTATACCAAGCCAATTAACCTACAAACTTGTAAGTCTTTGGAGTGTGGGAGGAAAGCGAAGAACTTGGGAGAAAAACCCACACAGGTCACGGGGAGAACGTACAAACAGCGTACAGACAGCGCCCGTGGTCAGGATTGAACCCGGGGTCTCTGGCGCTGTGAGGCAGCAACTCTACCGCTGCACCACCGTGCCGCCTTTATGTCTCTTATATTTGGCGCAGTGGCACGTGGAGGCACGGTGGCGCAGCGGTAGAGTTGCTGCCTCGCACTGCCGGGGACCCCGGGACCTCGATCCCGACAATGTTTGCTGTCTGCACGGAGTTTGTACATTCTCCCTGGAACCATCGCATGGGTTTTCTCCTGGTGCTCCGGTTTCCTCCCACATTCCATAGACCTATGGGTTTGCAGGCTTCTGTGAAATGTCCCTAGTGCGTAGAATAGCACTGGTGTAGGCGGTGATCACTGGTCGGCGCGGACTCGGTGGGCCGTTTGTAGCTCTCACTATTGAAACACCAGCAGACACCTCGTGGAGCTTGGGATCAGGTGCCTGCATTTTAACAGCCATGTGCTCATTACATAAACTTGGCAATTACGCATTGTGATAGGATCAATAGTTGCAAAGAAAAAACAAATCATCCCACCACACCCTCCTCCCCACCAAATAAAATAACCATGTAGGGCCAGATATAATGCAAATTGGATAAATTAACTGCTGTGTAACATTCTGCATTTCCCCAGCGAGTGGGATCAAGAACGAGGGTTACCATGGTTACCCGTGGTACTGTTGATATTATTAGCATTTTATTTCAGAAAAGAGGAACTGAGCACCGAGGAAAATTATCACCGTATGTGGGGTAATCTTGTAGACAATAGACAATAGGTGCAGGAGTAGGCCATTCGGCCCTTCGAGCCAGCACCGCCATTCGATGTGATCATGGCTGATCATCCCCGATCATTACCCCGTTCCTGCCTTCTCCCCATATCCCCCGACTCCGCTATCTTTAAGAGCCCTATCTAGCTCTCTCTTGAAAGTATCCAGAGTACCGGCCTCCACCGCCCTCTGATGTAGAGAATTCCACAGTCTCACAACCCTCCTTGTGAAAAAGTATTTCCTCATCTCTGTTCTTACCCCTTATTCTTAAACTGTGGCCCCTGGTTCTGGACTCCCCAATCATCGGGAACATGCTTCCTGCCTCTAGCATGTCCAAACTCTTAATAATCTTATATGTGTCAATAAGATATCCTCTCATTCTTCTAAATTCCAAAGTATACAAACCCAGCTGTTCCATTCTAACAACATATGACAGTCCCGCCATCATGGGAATTAACCTGGTGAACCTACGCTGCGCTCCCTCAATAGCAAGAATGTCCTTCCTCAAATGTGGGGACCAAAACTGCACACAGTATTCTAGGTATGGTCTCTGTTATACACAGAAGTGTATAAAATCATGAGAGGAATAGATGCACAGAATCAGAGTAGGGGAATCGAGGACCAGAGGACATAGGTTTGTGAGAAGGGAAAGATTTAATAGGAACCCGAGGGGTAACTTTTTCACACAGAGGGTGGCAGATATATGGAACGAGCTGCCAGAGGAGGTAGTTGAGGCAGAAACTATAGCAATGTTTAAGAATCATTAGACAGGTATATGGATAGGACAGGTTTAGAGGGTTATGGGGCAAATGCAGGCAGGTGGGACTAGTGTAGACGGGACAAGTGGGCAGAAGGGCCTGTTTCCACGCTCTATAACTATGTATGCCAGTTCCATCGGTGGTGATTAGCTGTGGTGCGGGATGGGTATTTATCTGAAGGGACCTGGTCAGCATGATTCCACACCTGCTCAGGAGGGAACTTTCCACATCAACCATTTCTGAACCTGCCCCAGTCAAACAATAGACAATTTACAATACGGCAGGTGTAGGCCATTCGGCCCGTCGAGCCAGCACCGCCATTCACTGTGATCATGGCTGATCATCCCCAATCAGTACCCCGTTCCTGCCTTCTCCCCATATCCCCTGACTCCGCTGTCTTTAAGAGCCCTAACGAACTCTCTCTTGAAAGCACCCAGAGAATTGGCTTCCACTACCTTCTGAGGCAGAGAATTCCACAGATTCACAACTCTCCAGGTAAAAAAGTTTTTCCTCATCTCCATTCTACATGGCTTACCCCTTATTCTTAACAATTTCTCTTAAGATTGCATACATAATCGCAAGAGTGTACAAAATCATAAGGGGAATAGATTGGGTGGATGCACAGACAACAGGAATCAGGAACCAGAAGACATTGGTTTAAGGTTGGGGGGGGGGGGGGGGGGGGAGAAAGATTTAATAGGAATGTGAGGGGTAACTTTTTCACACAGAGGGTGATGGGTGTTTCGAGCGAGCTGCCGGAGGAGGTAGTTAAGGCAGGTTGGACTCGGTGGGCCGAACAGCCTGTTTCCATGCTGTATCTCGAAACCAAACTAAATTTGGCTGCACCATAAAGGGTGAATAAAATGTAGGACTGAGGAACACACATGATTCTATCTGATCTGCCTCCCGTCCTCCATTAGTCCAATTCTCCCTAATCTTTGCCACACTGATCGTCTGCTGCTCAGTTGAAGAAACAACCGTAGAAATGTTTGAAGACTTTCAATCACGTTTGTTTGGCCAAGAGCGACTAGTGGGGCAGTAAAAATGAATAGCCAATAGACAATAAGTGCAGGAGTCGAGCCAGCACCGCCATTCAATGTGATCATGGCTAAAATGTGATCATGTGTCGGAAGGAACTGCAGATGCTGGTTTACACCCAAGGTAAACACAAAATGCTGGAGTAACTCAGCGGGACAGGCAGCATCTCTGGAGAGAGTTGGAATGGGTGACGATTTGGGTCGAGACCTTTCATCAGAATTACCTTCAAATAAATCACATTTGTGCTGGATATGCTGTGCTTTTCGTCATCAATGAGAGCACTTTACTTCACTTGGCGAACTCAACTCAAGCTGATTAGAGGTTGGAAGACGCACATGGGAAGAAATGAGTTAATGTGCAAAAAATGTTAATGTCCCTCTTCTCTGCGGCTGTTGAGATTTATTTGACATGAATATTATGTAATGGACTGGAAATGCATAAAATATAAAGCATATGTTGATTGATCTTGAGATTTAAGAGATCTCCGAACACTGACACCAGTCAAAGATCACACGCTGTGAGAGATTAGACCATGAGATAATGAAACGCGAGACCTGAACGCACTTCAGAGCTGCTTATTGGAGTGATACTTGGATTATCCAGCAGCAGTTGAGCAGCACGGTGGCGCAGCGGTAGAGTGGCTGCCTTACAGCGCCAGAGACCCGGGTTCAATCCTGACCATAGACAATAGGTGCAGGAGCAGGCCATTTAGCCCTTTGAGCCAGCACCGCCATTCAATGGGTCGCCCATTCCTTCTCTCCAGAGATGCTGCCTCACCCGCTGAGTTACTCCAGCATTTTGTATCTACCTTTGATTTAAACCAGCATCTGCAGTTCTTTCTTACACACAGGTTTAGGTTTGTTTGGGCCAGGACTCTTCTCCAGACTGACTTGGAGTAGGGGGAGAAAGCTGGAGACTATAGGTGGGGTTGAGCCAAAGCCTGGTTGGTGATAGTTGGACACAGATCAAGGGGAATGAGTAGACCATAGACAATAGGTGCAGGAGTAGGCCATTCGGCCCTTCGAGCCAGCACCGCCATTCAATGTGGTCACGGCTGATCATCCCCAATCAGTACCCCGTTCCTGCCTTCTCCCCATATCCCCTGACTCCGCTATTTTTAAGAGCCCGATCTAGCTCTGTCTTGAAAGCATGCAGAGAACCTGCCTCCACCGCCCTCTGAGGCAGAGAATTCTACAGACTCACCACTTTCTGTGAGAAAAAGTGTTTCCTCGTCTCCTTATTCTTAACTACTCCTTATTCTTTGGCTACGTGTGCTGTCTGTACGGAGTTTGTACATTCCCCCCGTGACCACGTGGGTTTTCTCCGGGTGCTCCGGTTTCCTCCCACACTCCAAAGACGTACAGATTTGTAGGTTAATTGGCTTCTGTAAATTGTAAATTGGCCCTAGTGTGTGTGGGATAGCGTTAATACATGGACTGAACGCTGGTCGGTGCGGTCTCGGTGGGCCGAAGGGCATGTTTCCGTGCTGTACCTCTAAAAGCTAAAGTCTAAAGTAATAAGGTAGACACAAAATGCTGGAGTAATTCAGCAGACAGGAGAGAATAAATGGGCAACGTTTTGGGTCAAGACCCTTCTTCAGACCTGAGGTAAGTCTAAAGTACTTAAACATCCACCAGCTCCTGATCTGAAAGGACATCTGTCCATTTTCTCCGAAGATGGTGCCCGACCGGCCCATTGAATTCCTCCAGCAGTTTGTTTGTTGTGAAAACTAAGCAAGTCCACGATAGGTGGAAGCATTCCATCACTTTATCTCTGGTTGGCATTTTATGTGAAACTGCTTAGATAAAAAGCAGATGTTCATTGTTCTTCAGGGCTCTGGCCCGACGTAATTTGGAGACACACGGAACTGCAGATGCTGGAATCTTAAGGAAAACACAATGTGCTGGAAGACCTCGGCGGGTCCGGCAGCATCTGTGGAGGGAATGGACAGGCATAGTTTCAGATCACCTCTGGCCTTGGTTACTTATTCCACCATCAGAGATGCCCAGGAGCCGTTGGTGAGGGAGGAACAACGTCCAAGCGGTGAGCTTAAAACCCAAGCGCGGGGCTTTGTTTTTACAGAGGTCCAGGAGCCATTGGTGAGGGAGGAGCGACTGAAATCCGGAACGTTCTAAATCCGTAACGTTCCATTCAATTAACTGGGCTTGAGGAAGCCGCTGATTGGTGGACTTGAGTACGCAGCTGATTGGCAGTCAGATTCCAGCAGTTTGTAGCGTACCGTACTTTGTATTTTGTGTTGTATCTAGGGTAAGGGAAGTACGAGGGCCAGGGCAGCTTACTGTTCTGGATGTCAGATGTGGGAGGTCATGGAGTCGGGTAGCCCTCCAGACGTCCACATCTGCGCCAGGTGTGTGGAGATGGGGCTCCTAAAGGAGTGTGTTAGGAACCTGGAGCAGCAGCTCGATGACCTCCGTCTGGTCAGGGAGAGTGAGGAGGTCATAGAGAGGAGTTACAGGGAGGTAGTTTCTCCAAAACCACAGGAGGCAGACACGTGGGTCACGGTTCGGAGAGGCAAGGGGCAGAGGCGGGCGCTAGAGAGTACACCAGTGGCTGTACACCTTGGAAATAAGTATTCCTGTTTGAGTGCTGTTCGAGGGGACAGCCTACCTGGGGGTAGCAACAGCGACCTGGCCTGCGGTACAGACACCGGCCCTGTTGCTCTGAAGGGTAAGGAAAAGAAGAGGAGGGCAGTAGTAATAGGGGACTCTATAGTTGGGGGGTCAGATTGTCGATTCTGTGGACGCAGTCCGGAGACCCGGATAGTAGTTTGGTCTCCCTGGTGCAGGGTCCGGGATGTGTCTGAATGTGTCCAAGATATCCTGAAAAGGGAGGGAGAGGAGCCTGAGGTCGTGGTGCATATTGGTACCAATGACATAGGTAAGAAAAGAGAAGAGATCTTGAAAGGAGAATTTAGGGAGTTAGGAAGAGAGTTAAGGAAAAGGACCGCAAAGACAACAATCTCAGGATTACGTCCTGTGCCACGCGACAGTGAGAGTAGGAATGGAGCAAGGTGGAGGATAAATGCCTGGCTGAAGGACTGGTGCAGAGGGCAGGGATTCAAGTTTCTGGATCAATGGAACCCCTTTTGGGGAAGGAATGAACTGTATAAAAAGGACGAGTTGCACTTGAACTCAAGGGGGACCAGTATCCTGGTGGGGAAATTTGCAAAGGCTACCGGGGGGACTTTAAACAGAAAGGAAAGGGAGGTGGGGTAGTATTGCTGGTGAGAGAGGAGATTAATGCAATAGAAAGGAAGGACATTAGCTTGGAGGATGTGGAATCGAAATGAGTAGAGCTGCAAAACTCTAAGGGGCAGAAAATGCTAGTGGGAGTTGTGTACAGGCCACCTAACAGTAGTAATGGAGTTGGGGATGGCATCAAACAGGAAATTAGAAATGCGTGCAACAAGGGTAAAACAGTTATAATGGGTGACTTCAATCTACATATAGATTGGGTGAATCAAATGGGCAGGGCTGCTGGGGAAGAGGATTTCTTGGAATGTATGCGGGATAGTTTTCTAAACCAACATGTAGAGGAACCAACAAGAGAGCAGGCTATTCTAGACTTTGTATTGAGTAATGAGGAAGGGTTAGTTAGCAGTCTTGTTGTGCGGGGCCCCTTGGGCAAGAGTGACCATAATATGGTTGAGTTCTTCATTAGGATGGAGAGTGACATAATTAAGTCACAAACAAGGGTTCTGAACTTAAACAAAGGTAACTTTGAAAGTATGAGACATGAATTGGCCAAGATAGACTGGCAAGTGATTCTTAAAGGGTTGACAGTGGATGTGCAATGGAAGGTATTTACAGACTGCATGGATGAACTACAACAATTGTTCATCCCAGTTTGGCAAAAGAATAAATCAGGGAAGGTAGTGCATCCATGGATAACAAGGGAAATCAGGGATAGTATAAAAACAAAAGATGAAGCATACAAATTAGCCAGAAAAAGCAGCCAACCAGAGGACTGGGAGAAATTCAGATTCCAGCAGAGGAGGACAAAGGGCTTAATTAGGAAAGGGAATTTAGATTATGAAAGAAAATTGTCAGGGAACATAAATACTGACTGCAAAAGTTTTTATAGAGATGTGAAGAGAAAGAGATTAGTTAAAACAAATGTAGGTCCCTTGCAGTCAGAAACAGGTGAATTGATCATGGGGAACAAGGACATGGCAGACCAATTGAATAACTACTTTGGTTCTGTCTTCACCAAGGTAGACATAAATAATATGCCGGAACTAGCAGGGGACCGGGGGTCAAATAAGGTGGAGGAATTGAGTGAAATCCAGGTTAGCTGGGAAGTGGTGATGGGTAAATTGAATGGATTGAAGGCCGATAAATCCCCAGGGCCAGATAGTCTGCATCCCAGAGTACTCAAGGAATTAGCCACAGAAATAGTGGATGCATTAGTGATAATTTTTTCAAAACTCCTTAGATTCTGTTCCTGAGGATTGGAGGGTAGCTAATGTAATCCCACTTTTAAAAAAAGGAGGGTGAGAGAAAACGGGCAATTACAAACCAGTTAGTCTAACATTGGTAGTGGGGAAACTGCTAGTATCAGTTATTAAAGATGGGATAGCAGCGCATTTGGAAAGTGGTGAAATCATTGGACGAAGTTAGCATGGATTTACAAAAGGTAAATCTTGTCAGACAAATCTTATAGAATTTTTCGAGGATGTAACTAGCAGAGTGGATAAGGGAGAACCAGTGGATGTGTTATATCTAGACTTTCAGAAGGCTTTCGACAAGGTCCCACATAAGAGATTAGTATACAAACTTAAAGCACACGGTATTGGTGGTTCAATATTGATGTGGATAGAGAACTGGCTGGCAGACAGGAAGCAAAGGGTAGGAGTAAACGGGTCCTTTTCACAATGGCAGGCAGTGACTAGTGGGATACCGCAAGGCTCTGTGCTGGGACCCCAGCTATTTACAATATATATTAATGATTTGGACGAGGGAATTCAATGCCACATCTCCAAATTTGCAGATAACACCAAGGGCCGAATGGCCTATTCCTGCACCTATTTCCTATGTTTCTACGCTGCCTCAGCCGCTGAGTTACTCCAGCATTTGGTGACCATCCTCCAGCACTTTGTTCCTTGTTCTAGCTTCCAGCATCTGCAGTCCGCCTCGCAAGGCGTCACAGACACAATCTCATACCTTGGTCCTGTCAGGAAATTGTCTTCTCCACATCCTCCCTTCATAAAGTTAAAACACTTCTCTCAAATGTCTCGCTCCAACAGAAGCAAACCTTTTATATCAATTACCGTCTGATTAACGGATCCAGGTTCTTTTAAAATCCAATAAATCTCCGTTATATTTGTTATCCAGACATCTAGTTGAAGACGTCAATAAATGTTATTAAATTATTGTGGGACACGCTCTCCAACATTCGTGAGCAGTGTTCCTTGTACAGACCCCTATGAAAGTCTATAGTCCCAGCTGCCCAGCTAAAGAACTCATAAACTTCTCGTTGGCTTCTCGTTTTAAACTGCCAAGCTTGCTCCCATCCAAAAATATTACCCTTTATGATGACAATTCAAGGTGTGCTTTGGAGAACATTGTCTACTTGGGTTACAGGATATACTGCAGAAGAGATACCTTCAGAGGAGCGGCCAGGAATCAGGAGTATTTTAGACTCTTTTGGAAACACTACTCTGAAAATGGCACTGCTTTCCTCAAAATAAAAGTTTAGAATTACTTATATTTTCAAGAAACCAAAGTCCTTTTTGGACTTCAGTGAAAACCGCAAGTTAATTATCGCATGGAGGCATCTATTCATCAAATCTATGTTTTAATAGTGACTGCATTTCCAATCCACCTTTAGTTTAGTTTAGTTTGGAGATACAGAGTGGAAACAGGCCTTTCAGTCCACCGGGGACCAGCGATCCCCACACACTAACACAGTCATGGCTGATCTATCTCTCCCTCCTGAAACCGTTTCTCCTGCCTTCGCCCCATAACCCTCTGACACTTGTACTAATCACGAATCTATCTATCTCTGCCTTAAAAATATCCATCGACTTGGCCACAGACTTCTGTGGCAATTAATTCCACAGATTCATCAACCACTAACTAAAGAAATTAAAGAAGGTAGATAAAAATGCTGGAGAAACTCAGCGGTTGGGGCAGCATCTATGGAGCGAAGGGATAGGTGGCGTTTCGGGTCGAGACCCTTCTTCAGACTGTCTTCATCAGACTGTTCTTCAGCAGTCTGAAGAAGGGTCTCGTCCTGAAATGTCACCTATTCCTTCGCACCATAGATGCTGCCTCACCCGCTGAGTTTCTCCAGCACTTTTATCTACCATCAGTCTTTCGAGCATCTGCAGTTCCTTCTTCAACAAAGAAATTACAGAAACGGCCTTTAATTCTGAGGCTGTGTCCTCTGGTCCTGGACTCTCCCACTAGTGGAAACATCCTCTCCACATCCACTCTATCCAGGCCTTTCACTATTCATGCACTAAAGGTTATTCATGCCATTTCCTTTATCATGTATCTGCACGCTGTAAATGTCCCGATTGTAATCATGTATTGTCCTTCTGCTGACTGATGGGTCATTTACTGTGGAACCAGGAAGCACCAGAGGCAGTGCGGTTCACCGCTCATCTCTGCTAAGTATTTGACATCATGTCTGTGACAATAAACTAAACTCCAACTCAGATACAGACATGATGTCAAATACTTAGCACAGATGTGCGGTGGACCGCACTGTCTCTGGTGCTTCCTGGTCCCACAGTAAATGACCCATCAGTGTGCAGAAATCATTCAAGTTCGGCAGAAGTAACCATGTCCGGGGTCCGGACCATAGACCAAGTTGCAATATTGTTGAGACAAGGTCACATTTTGAATTAAATTGAGTTGAATTGATTTGAATTAAATATTTCATTGTCACGTGTGACAAGTCACAGTGAACTTTGCTTGCAAGGTATGCAAATAATGGCCACATAAAGGGTGCTGACTACGACACAAAGTAACCCAGCATCAGTTCCCCCTTTGATCTCCCCCCCCTCAGCCCTCCCTCCACGCCGGGTCCCCGTTGCTCTCCCCCCCTCCCCCCCCCCTCCCCCCCCCCTCACGGGGATCCCCCCCCCACGCCGGGTCCTCCTTTGTTCCTTCCGCCGGCAGCGGCGTCCACTCTTCCACCTGTCCATCCTCGTCCGTCACGCCGTTGCCATAATCGCCGGCGAACCGACCTCTCCACTATCGGTGCCGGGCCCTCTCCATGGGACAGCTCCGTGGCCCCGACCCCGGCCCCAGCCGCGACCTCCCTTGACCCCACCCACTCACGCTGAGTGAATTAAATACATTAAGATGCCAACAATAAAAAAGATGCATTAAACAATAAGAAACCCTTTAAATACAGTAATATCAATGTTTTAACGATCACCTTTAAAGGCTCTTGCAGCTGATATTTTTTCACATGAACTCATCGAATTAGAAATTAGAATGGCGCACGGCATAACGAAACGTTCCAGAATTTCAGATATTTAAACTTCTGATGATCAGAGATCCCAAACACATGGCAAAACCATTGTCATCTCTCTGGGGGTTAGATCTTGGAAAGGGAACGCCATCGGGGAAGGAGAGGTAACCTGTTAGACTCATTTGGTGAAAATAGGTTTTCCATCAATGACATTCTGTGAGATTTACAGGGTTTTTTGTTAAAGTTAACTTTCGATTCTTAAGTAAAAGCATTTACACTTGCACAAAAGCTCTTTAGATTTGGAATGACTGAGGGTTGCAACCTCAAGTGAAATTCCATATTGTGCTGGCTCTGCTCGTCTGTATGAGGGACCCAACCTGAAATCTGAAGAAGGATCCTGAACAACTTTAATAGACAATAGACAATAGACAATAGGTGCAGGAGTAGGCCATTCAGCCCTTCGAGCCAGCACCGCCATTCAATGTGATCATGGCTGATCATTCCCAATCAGTATCCCGTTCCTGCCTTCTCCCCATATCCCCTGACTCTGCTATTTCTAAGAGCCCTATCTAGCTCTCTCTTGAAAGTATCCAGAGAACCAGCCTCCACTGCCCTCTGAGGCAGAGAATTCCACAGACTAATGTTCACTGACCAGTGCCATCTACCCCAAAATGAATTGAGTCATGAAACACAAGGAACTGCAGATGCTGGAATCTTGCGTAAAAGGCAAAGTGCTGGAGTATCTCAATGGGTCAAGCGGTATCTCTGAAGGACGCGGACAGACAACGTTTCAGGTCGGCACGCTTCTTCTGAGTTGCCTGTCGGGAGACTTCTTTAAGCCTGAAGAAGGTTCCTGACCCATAAAGGTCACCTATCCACGTTCTCCACAGATGCTGCCAGACCCTCCAGCACTTTGTATCTTTTTATCATTTTAGGGTGCACTGCAATCCTAGTTTCGAGACACAGCGCGGAAACAGGACCTTCGGCCCACCGAGTCTGCGCCGACCAGCGATCCCCGCAAATTAACACTATCCTACACACACTAGGGACATGTTTTATACGTTTACCAAACCAATTAACCTGCAAACCTGCACGTCTTTGGAGAATGGGAGGAAACCAGAGATCTCAGAGAAAACCCACGCAGGTCACGGGGAGAAGGTACAAACTCTGTACAAACAGCACCCGTAGTCGGGATCGAACCCAGGTCTCTGGCGCTGTGAGGCAGCAACTCTACCGCTGCGCCACCGTGCCACCCATAGAACACAGAGTGCTGGAGTAACTCAGCGGGTCAGGCAGCATCTCTGGAGAACGTGGATAGGTGATGTTTCGCAGAGTGGTGGAGTAACTCAGCGGGTCAGGCAGCATCTCTGGAGAACGTGGATAGGCGATGTTTCCACAGAGTGCTGGAGTAACTCAGCGGGTCAGGCAGCATCTCTGGAGAACGTGGATAGGCGATGTTTCCCAGAGTGCTGGAGTAACTCAGCGGGTCAGGCAGCATCTCTGGAGAACGTGGATAGGCGATGTTTCCACAGAGTGCTGGAGTAACTCAGCGGGTCAGGCAGCATCTCTGGAGAACGTGGATAGGCGATGTTTCCACAGAGTGGTGGAGTAACTCAGCGGGTCAGGCAGCATCTCTGGAGAACGTGGATAGGTGATGTTTCGCAGAGTGGTGGAGTAACTCAGCGGGTCAGGCAGCATCTCTGGAGAACGTGGATAGGCGATGTTTCCACAGAGTGCTGGAGTAACTCAGCGGGTCAGGCAGCATCTCTGGAGAACGTGGATAGGCGACCTTTATGGGTCAGGAACCTTCTTCAGGCTTCCCGACTGGGAACTCTGAAGAAGGGTGCCGACCTGAAACGTCCTCCAAAGATGCCGCCTGACCCATTGAGATACTCCAGCACTTTGTCTTTTACGCAAGGTTCCAGCATCTGCAGTTCCTTGTGTTTCTAGAATCTATTCATTTGGGGGTAGGTTTCTCTATGGCAGATGGCACATGTCAGTGAACATTAAAGTTGGTTTTGGAGAGGGGGGGGGTCCTCCAATTCGGCTTTTCTTTACTCCTTCACCTATACATTTCTACTGTCGGGCGGCACAGTGGGGCAGCGGTAGTTTTGCTGCCTCACAGCGCCAGAGTCCCGGGTTTGATCCTGACTACAGGTGCCATCTGTACAGAGTTTGTACCTTCTCTCTGTGGGTTTTCTCCGGGTGCTCCGGTTTCCTCCCATATCCCAAAGGTTGTAGGTTAATTTGCTTCTGTAAATCGCCCCTTGTGTTTCGTTTACAACTAGTGTAAGGGTGATTGTTAGTCGGAGTGGACACATTCCTCATGAACACAAATATGTAGACTCTCTCTTCATGGTTCATGGCACTTTATTTGTCGCAGGTGCAACTGCACAGTCAGATTCTCTCTGAATATTTACACATGTAGGCACCGCCATGTTTTGGGGCCATTTCCAAAGTCCGGTCGGGCCGTGCGCTCGGTCTACTGGAGCGGTCCCTGATCTAGGCGAGCCCCAGGCTCCTGCAGGGCCTTCCTCCGTCACCCTTGACCAGATCAGCCCGTGAGCCAATGTCCCTCTCCTCTCCTCTCCTCCCCTCCTCTCCTCTCTCCTCCCCACCCCTCCTCCCCTCTCCTTCCCTTCCCTTTCCTCCCCCCTCCACCCCCTCCCCTTTCTGCCCCTCCTCCCCTCTCCTCTTCTCACCTCCTCCTTCCCTCTTCTCCTCTCCTCTCCACTCCTCCCCCCTCCTCTCGTTCCATCCCCTCTCCTCCCCTCTCCTCTCCTCCTCTCCCCTCTCCTCCCCTCATGTCTCCTCCTCCCCTCCCATCCCCTCATCCTCCCCTCCCCTCTCCCCACCATCCTCTCTCCCCCTCCCTACTCATACCCCTTTCTTTTCCTCTCCTGTCCTCCTCCCCTCTCCTCTCCTCCCATCCTTTAATCTCCTCTCCTCCTCTCATCTCCTTCCCTATCCTCCCCTCTTCTTCTCTCCTCCACTAACCTCCCTCTCATCTCCTCCCCTCTCCTTCCTCTCCTCCTCCTCTCTTCTCCTCCTCTCCTCCGCTCTCATCCCCTCTCCTCTCATCCCCTCTGCTCTCACCCCCTCTGCTCTCCACCCCTCTCCTCTCCTCCCCTCTGCTCCCCTCCCCTATCATCTCCTCCCCTCCCCTCCCCTCTCCTCTTCCCCTCTCCTCCCATCCCCTCTCCTTTCCTCTCCTGCCGTCCTCGCCTCTCCTCCTCCCATCTCTCTCCTCTCATCTCCTCTCCTCCCCTCCCCTCGACATCTTTGTGCCCGGCATCAGCGGATCAGGCAGCATCTCTGGAGAGAAGGAATGGGTGACGTTTTGGGTCCAGACCCTTCTTCAGACAGTTCTCAGTGAGAAAGTTGTCAACCCTACATTGACCTGACATGTTAATGCTGTTCTTCTCCCTATAGACTGGGCCTGTTGTGCTGAGTATCCGAAGCCTCCTCCCTCGACTTTGACCAGAGACCCTGACAGTCCTTTCAGGTGAGGCAGAGATTCACCTGCACCTCCTGCAACCTCATCTGCTGTATCCAGTGCTCAGGGTGTGGGCTCCAATATAGCGATGAGACCAAGTGTAGACCAGGCGATCGTTTGACTGAATACGCAGTCGCTCAGTCTGCCTCGGCCTACGCAATCTCCCAGTTGTCAAGCACTAACTCCCCCTCCCAATCCCATTCCCACACTGACCTTTCTGCCCTGGGCCTCCTCCACTGTCAGAGTGAGGCCACATGCAAATTGGGGGAAGAGCACCTCACATTGCGCTTGGGCAGCTTACACCCCAGCGGTACGAACATTAATATCTCTCACTTCAAGTAACGCTGGCGCTGTAAGTCTGTAACTCTACTGCTGTGCCACTGTGCTGCCCAAATCAATTAATCATTGGTTCAGTGTTGATTGTATTGATGAAAGCTGGAACAATGCGCTCTTTAGAGTAAAAGGGCATGGTTATTAGCAACGTACACTTACAAAACGTTGCTCCTATATCTTGTGGTCTATGCCAGGGGGCCTCCAAACTTTTCAGCATGAGGGCCACATTATATATTTGGCACATTATTGCGGGCCGTACACACACACATACACACTCACACACACACACACACACACATACTCCCACACACTCACACTCACACTCACTTACACACTCACTCACACACACACACTCACTCACACACTCACACTCACACACACACTCACACACACTCACACTCACACTCACAAACACTCACACACACACTCACACACACGCAAGCACACTCACACACACTTACACACTCACACGCACACACACACTCACTCACACCCACACTCACTCACACACTCACACTCACACACACACCCACACTCACTCACACACACACACTCACACACACACTCACACTCACACTCACAAACACTCACACACACACTCACACACACGCAAGCACACTCACACACACTTACACACTCACACGCACACACACACTCACTCACACCCACACACCCACATAGACTCACACCTACCCACACACACACCCACCCACATAACCACCCACACACATGCCCACCCACTCACACACTCTCACACTCACACACACACATTCACACACTCTCACTCACACACCCACACTCACACACCCACATACCTACTCACACTCACCCACCCACCCACGCACTCTCACACACTTGCACACACACTCACTCACACTCACACACTCACTCACCCACATACCTACTCACACTCAACCACCCACCCACCCACCCACGCACTCTCACACACTTGCACACACTCTCACTCACACACTCACTCACCCACGCACACACTCTCACACACTCGCACACTCACCCACTCACTCACAGGGTCCACCGTCACCACTGCCACCGATCTTCACCGTCTCCCCGGGGCCATTGATGGAAACCTGTCAGCAGCTGCACACAAACCCTCATGATAGCCTGTGGCAAACTGACGTGTAAGTTGCCGCGCTACCACAGAACCCGCTAAATAGGCCACCGCACGGAACGTGTCAAGAGCTTGCCGCGGGCCGGATGAAATCTCATGGCGGGCCGGATGTGGCCCGCGGGCCATAGTTTGAAGACCCCTGGTCTATGCCCTTCAGTCTTTCACCTTTCAAAGTTTCGGACTGCCTAACCCGATCTACACCTCTCAGTACTGTATGAACCTCTATCAGATCTCCCTTCAGCCTCCGTCACCCCAGAGAGAAAGATCAAACACATCACGGTGGTTATTTATCTCTTTAACCAGTGCGGCTCAAGTCTCCAAGTTTGCGAGACTGAATTCCGACACTTTTGTTTTACAGTTATGTTTGACATATCGCTCCTGTATTTTTATAGCTGTTTCGTGAACCTTCACTATTTCTTGGCGAGGAGAGCAGTTAAGTAGGCTGCTAAATCTTTCATAGTTTCCAGTCTCGGTTGTGCTCAGTTAAAGCAGCTGTCAGGAAGCAACCACATGAAGTCTGGTGCATAAGGTTAGGATTGTTCACTTTCCCCGCAGTGGGTATTCTGTCTGCAGCCAAGCTCAGAGCTTATAACAACTCGTTAAAAAAATGCAGCCCAGCCGAGCAGAATATCCCCAAAATACCCTTCTATCTCATGCCCCTCATTCCTTTCATGGTTTAGTTCAATTCAATTCAATTCAATTGCCTTTTTTGTCATTCAAACAAGCAAGGTTTGAACGAAATTTTGTTCCCTACAGTCATAACACCAAAAAAAAAACCAAACACACAATTAACACAGTTCCACATAAACATCCATCACAGTGAATCTCCAAACACATCCTCACTGTGATGGAAGGCAAAAGTCTTATCTCTTTTCCAGTCTGAAGAAGGGTCTCGACCCGAAACATCGCCTATCTCCTTCGCTCCTTAGATGCTGCTGCACCCGCTGAGTTTCTCCAGCCTTTCGTGTACCCTCGATTCTCCAGCATCTGCAGTTCCTTCTTTAACACTAACGTCTTATCTCTTCCCTGTCCTTTGTTCTTCTCCCGCGCTCAGGCAGCCAAACTGCAATGTCGAGGCAACCGGGGCTCCCACCTGCCTGCACTCATACCATAACCCTCCATACCCTTCTCATCCATATGCCTATCCAATTTATTTTTAAATGATACCAACGAACCTGCCGCCACCACTTCCACTGGAAGCTCATTCCACACCGCTACCACTCTCTGAGTAAAGAAGTTCCCCCTCATGTTACCCCTAAACTTCTGTCCCTTAATTCTAAAGTCATGTCCTCGTGTTTGAATCTTCCCTATTCTCAAAGGGAAAAGCTTGTCCACATCAACTCTGTCTATCCCCCTCATCATTTTAAAGACCTAAAACACAGAAGACCTAAAACACCTAAAACACCTATACACAGCTAAAAATAAACCAAAAACATACTCCTAACAGGACAAAAAAAATAAAAAAGACAGACGGACCGAAGGCAGCCGCTGCCACAAGGCACCGCCAGATTAGCTTAGAGATGCAGCATGGAAACAGGCCCTTCAGCCCACTGAGTCTGCGCCGACCAGCGATCCCCGCACCCTAACAGGGTCCTACATACACTAGGGACAATTTACAATTTTACCAAAGCCAAGTAACCCACAAACCAGCACATCTTTGGAGTGTGAGAGGAAGCCTGAAATCCCGGAGAAAATTCACGCAGGTCACAGGGAGTAGGCACAAACTCCGTACAAACAAGCACCCGTAGTCAGGATCGAATGCCGGGTCTCTGGCGCTGTAAGGCAGCAGTTCTACCGCTGCACCACTAGAGTCTAGGACCAGAGGCCATAGCTTCAGAATAAAAGGATGTACCGTTACCAACATGTCAAATCTACACTAGTCCCACCTGCCTGCGTTTGACCCATATCCCTCTAAACCTGTCCTATCCATGCACCTGTCCAAATGTCTCTTAAATGTAGCAACTGTACCTGCTTCAACTACCTCCTCCGGCAGCTCATTCCATACACCCACCACCCTTTGTATGAAAAACGTACCCCTAAGGTTTCTATTAAACCTTTCCCCCCCCCCCCCTCACCTTAAACCAATGGCCTCTGGTTCTTGATTCCCCTAGTGTGGGCAAGAGTCTCTGTGTGTCTACCCGATCTATTCCTCTCATGATTTTGTAAATGAACGCTATGAAATGTATTAAAGCAGTTCATACATAGGGGCGGCACAGTGGCGCAACTGGTATAGCTGCTGCTTCTCAGCGCCAGAGACCCAGCTTCGATCCTGACCTCTGTTGTGTCTGGGTAACTGTCGTTACAGTCACCACTAGAGGGCGCTGCCCCGAAATGTATGTTTTCCTCGGAATGAGTCCGGGGCCATCTTGACGAGTTTTGACGCAGCCATTTTGTCTTGAAATAAACGCACTCACAGGCGCGGTACAACAAGTTGATCGCGAGCGGCCTGGAGGGCGAGGCCATTTCGGACGCTCGCCGCCGAGCGATCCTGCTGCATTGCCTTGGAACAGAGGTACAGCGGATCTTCGCACTGTTTGGCAATGCTGCAACGAGTACAGTGATGCTGTTACTGCACTTGGCAAATATTTTGGCCCAAAGACAATTGTGATGATAGAGAGATAGCGTTTTCGTCAGCGTTCACAGGGACGTGGCGAACCAGCGAAGCAATTTGTTTCTTCGGTGATAGAACTGGCTGCAAAGTGCAATTTTGGGGCACTGACTGATGAGTTGGTGAGAGAGCAGCTGATAGAAAATACTTCTATCCCGCGGATCCGAGAGCGCCTTCTAATCGATGATCTCAAACTCGAAAAGGCACAAGAATTATCCGTGCAAATTGAAAGTGCGAGGTGCTCAAACACCATTCGATGGCAAGCACTGAGGGAGCATTTAGTCATGCATCTCATCAGATGAACCAAGCACCAGTGCAGGGCATTCAGAAACAGTCAAGATACAATCGCTCAAACAAGCAGTGTCCGAATTGTGGCCAGACACACGCTCCTGGGGATTGTCCGGCTTACAGTAAACGATGCAACACGTGTTCGTGAAAGTCTGCCGGTCGTCGAAAAAGAAAGCACCATCTGTCCGCCATGTAGACGATGAATCTCTGGGTGTGCGCGACGTATTCTCCATAAAGGACAGGGCTGACCAGGATGTTCGGTCAACAGGTGCTTTAAAGACCTCGTTTGGACCTCGTTATCGCTTCCCATAGATGTGGGGGCGAAGGTTTCTATTTTGAGCGTCGACCTCTACAATAGGTAGCCACTTGCTCCCCCGAGGGACACTCTTTGCTCTTGTGATGGTTCAACCATACCCACGACAGGGCTAGAGACCGTTCCTGTTTGCGACAAAGCAGTTAAGCTCGATCGCTTCTCATTCTACGTAGCAGAAGGAAAGAGTCTGATGGGAGTCAATTTGTTTGATCAACTAGGGTTCAAGCTTCAGGACTCAACCGGCACGAACATCAACGTGATCAGTGACGCGGACTATGGGCAAGAGTATCCTTCCCTTTTCTCGGGTTTTGGGGTAGTTAAAGGGTACTGCCACACACCTAGTGCGGACACATCAGTCCCGCCTACGGCGTCTACCGTTTTCCATTCGCTCGGAAATCTCAACTGAACTGAAGCAACTTGAAAATTATGGTTTCATTGAACGCATCGATTTATCCCCCTGGATATCGTATATTGTCATCGCACGACGCAGGAACGGTGAACTCAGACTGTGCATCGATCTCAACTCGGTCAACAAAGCCATCATACCGGACAAATACCCTTCTGCCAACAGTACAAGAGCTATCTGCATCGTTCCACTGTTCAACGGTGTTCACAAAACTAGACATGCGCCAAAGCTTCCTTCAGGTACCACTAGCAGAACGCAGTCGGCATTTGTCAGCATTCATCACACACGAAGGAGTATTCAGTACCGTAGGATGCCGTATGGACTGTGCTCAGCGCCTAGCGCATTTCAAAACATCGTGGCGCCGATTCTGTCAGGCATTGACGGAACACTCAACCTCTTCGACGATGTTGCCATCCATGGCAGGGACAAGGAGGACCATGATCGATGACTGCATGCAGTGTTAGCTCGTCTCGCGCAACACAACTTGACGCACAACGCAGCGAGGTGCACATTTGCAGCATCCGAGATCGATTTTCTCGGGTACAGAGTGACAGCGACTGGAGTGGAGCCAACTCAGGACAATGTCCAAGCCATCAGCACCGTCCCCACCCCAACTAACGTGAAAGAGTTATCTTCATTTCTGGGCACCACCAACTTCTACCGTGGGTTTGTGCCGCAGTGCGCGCAGATCGCAGAAGCTGCTACGGAAAGACACACAGTGGGAATGGACAAATAAGCAGGACATCGCGTCCTGAAAGACAAAATAGCACCTCCGCCTGTTCTCGCACACTTCGACCCACGGAAACGTACGTCACAACAGATGCTTCCAGTATCGCGATCAGAGCAGTGTTAGCGCAGTGCATTGATGGAAGCAAACGACCGATGGCATTCGCGTCCCGTCCCTTGATTGCAACCGAACGCAAGTATTCCACCGGGGAACGCTAAGCATTAGCATGCATCTACGGGTGTGAACACTGGCATGTACACCTATACGGGAGACCATTCACTCTCCGTACAGATTACCAAGCGCTAACTACGTTACTGGACACGTCAGGCTCAGGACACCGTCCGCTCAGGATCTACAGATGGTCCAATCGCCTTCATCAGTACAACTTCAAAATAGAATACCTCGCAGGTTCACGCAATCGCATCGCAGACATGCTCAGTCGCGTCCCAATGGTGGCACCTGCACGCACACTCAACAGCGACGCATATCAAGCGACATCGCCGACTGCGTTCTCACGGTGATTTTGCACACGACGGCGAATCCCGTGACGCGGGGAGAGCTGAATGCTGAGTCGACAGCTGACGGCACACTGCAAACCGTCTGCCAGTATCTCAGGATAGACTGGCCCAAGGAGATAGCAGAGGACTTGGTTCCGTACCACCGGGTACTGTGTGGTTGACGATACATGTGTCACGCGCGGAACTCGAGTGGTTATACCCAAATCACTGCAACACCGCGTGTTACAACTGGCACACGAAGGACACCCAGGCGTTGTTAAGATGAAACAACGGTGTCGCGAGGCAGTGTGGTGGCCAGCAATAGATCGTCGCGTAGAAGATTTCGTCAAAAATTGTGCAGCATGCACTTCATAGCGAGAAGTCAACAAAACCACTTCCTGGCCCTCTTCAGCCAATCCCACGGCCGGACAAAGCTGGAAGAACTTACAAGTCGACATCTTCGGAGAGGTGCAAGCTGCGCCAAAGAAGCCAGCGGTTTCTACTTGTAGTACACGATCTCCACAGCAAGTGGCCTGAGATCGCTACTACTTCTTTAGTCACAACAAGCTCGATCATCGCAATTCTGGAAACGCTGTTCTCTAAGTGGGGACTGTCGGAGGGCATAATGACAGACAACGGCCCTCAGTTCATTTCTGAACAGTTCCTCCACCTTCCTCACGAGCAACGACATTCAACATCAGCGGACGTCAAGATACAACCCCCAATCGGACGGTGGGATTCAATCGCGTGATCAAAGAAAGCATGAAAGCGAGCATGTCGGGGTGGAAAACATTCGAACAGTCAACGCATATCCTCCTCCGATCCTACAGCTCCACACCGCACACGCTGACTGGGAAAACGGCAGCAGAGCTGATGAAAGGGCGAAACCTGCGAACAAGACTGAACGCTCTTCAACCAACATCTCGCCCAAACCCAGACACAAAAGCGAGGGCGGAAACGATAGCACACAGACAAGCGGAAGGGAAAACGTATAGTGATGCCAAGCGCAGAGCTCGAGGGCCGCGGTTCAAGATCGGCGACTCGGTACCAATCAGCCGCCCAAACAGACAGCATAAGCTCACAAGTGCACTCTCACAGATTCAACGGAGATTTGGTAAGAACCTGCTCCAAGATGACACCAGATGGAACGCGAGGCATGTCACCGCAAACAGACAGGGACAGGGAGAAGACGAACGCTTTTCCTTCCCCGATATCCAGTCAAGACAGCGATCGCGGTCAGCGCACAGCAGAGCAGCCAACTCCCGCTCGATGCTCTCAGCGACACAGAAGCTGCAAGACTTTCAGCTGTGGAGCCATAAACCGTTATATTCACTGAGCAGTTATTTTCTGGACTTCCGTTTATTAATAGCGGACATGGAATTTGAAAGGCTTTTGGACTGATTTCATATGGACTTATATTTGATTGGATAACTGGACAAATGATCGCTTTCATTTACAAGGAGGGGAGAATCTGTTGTGTCTGGGTAACGGTCCTTACAGTCACCACTAGAGGGCTCTGCCCCGAAATGTATGTTTTTCTCGGAATGCGTCCATGGCCATCTTGACGAGTTTTGACGCAGCCATTTTCTCTTGAAATAAACGCACTCACACGCTCGATACAACATTTGTGTCGATTGTCAGTTATTCGCCGTCAAACACAATATCTGGCGACGAGCATGGCTAGTTTATCTCTCGCTGCCCCATCTCCATTCTTGGAAAATCCAGGAGAGCCTCCTGTCCCATGGACACGATGGTTCGAAAGTATCACCACGTACTTGATCATTTTGGATGCTCGCTGCCGAGCGATCCTGCTGCATTGTCTCGGAACTGAGGGATAGCGGATCTTCGCGCAGTTTGGCAACGCTGCAACGAGTGAGTACTGTAATGCTGTTAAGATGAAACAACCGAAGCCCCTGGCTTTCGGGGCTGCGGTGCTCCAGCGGCGACCTGGCTTTCGGGGCTGCGGTGCTCCAGCGACGTTCTGGCTTTGGAGCTGCGGTGCTCCAGCGTTCCAGTGGCGGGCCCTGTGCGACAGCCTGGCTTCGGAGGCTTGGCCGCGGGCCTGGTGGACGGCAGCATCGGAGGCCTGGATCTCCTCAGCGCAGAGGGAGAACAAGGAGGGAAGACTCTAAGACTTTTGCCTTACACCACAGTGAGGAGGTGTTGGTGAACTCACTGTGGTGGATGTTAAATTTGTGTTTATTGTGTGGTTTTGTTACTTTTAATATATGTATGACTGAAATTTTGTTCAGACCGAAAGGTCTGAATGACAATAAAGGTAATCTATCTATCTATCTATCTATCTATCTATCTATCTATCTATCTATCTATCTATCTATCTATCTATCTATCTATCTATCTATCTATCTATCTATCTATCTATCTATCTATCACTTGACAAATATTTTGGCCCAAAGACAAGTGTGATGATTGTGAGTTATTAGCCGTCAAACACAATAAGCTCGGGTGCTGTCTGCGTGGCGTTTGCACGTTCTCCCTGTGACTGCGTGGGTTTACATAGAAACATGGAAAACATAGAAAATAGGTGCGGGAGTAGGCCATTCAGCCCTTCGAGCCCTCACCGCCATTCAATGTGTTCATGGCTGACATTTCAACTCAGTGTGCTGTACCTGCCTTCTCTCCATACCCCCTGATCCCTTTAGCCACAAGGGCCACATCTAACTCCCTCTTAAATATAGCCAATGAACTGGCCTCAACTACCTTCTGTTGCAGAGAATTCCAGAGACTCACCACTCTCTGTGTGAAAAATGTTTTCCTCATCTCGGTCCTAAAGGAATTCCCCCTTATTCTTAAACTGTGACCCCTTGTTCTGGACCTCCCCAACATTGGTAACAATCTTCCTGCATCTAGCCTGTCCAACCCCTTAAGAATTTTGTACGTTTCTATACGATCCCCCCTCAATCTTCTAAATTCTAGCGAGTACAAGCCGAGTCTATCCAGTCTTTCTTCATATGAAAGTCCTGACTTCCCAGGATGTCATCCCAGGAGTTTCCTCCGGGTGCTCCAGTTTGCTCCCACCTCCCAGAGACCTGCGAGCTTATAGGTTAATTGGTCCTCTGTATGATTGTTCCCAGTGTTTAAAGTGGGATAGCATAGAACTAGTGGACTCGATAGGCCGAAGGTAGACAAAGGTGCAGGAGAAACTCAGCGGGTGCGGCTGCATGTATGGAGCGAAGGAAATAGGCAACGGTTCGGGCCGAAACCCTTCTTCAGACTGAAGGCCTTGTTGCCAGGCTGTAAATCTAAAAACAACTAAAAGAATAAACACATTAATAATTCCTCAAAATGTCAGTTAAACATGCCTAGACAAATACAGACTGCAAAAAAATGCCAGAGCTCACAGTAATTCCTTCAGAACTTTCAACTGGCCATAGTACATCAAAGGAAAGCAATTAAGGCTGAAAGCTGATCTAGCATTGGGAACAGGGGCAAATCAGTAACACATGGGATATTAATCATTTCATTTAAACCCCCAGCAGGTAAAACAGGTGCTGTTTGCAATACATTTGTCAGCCTGAAACAGCAGGGTGATCCTTGATCAAAGAGCCAGTGTTCATTAACAGGAAAGCAACCAAAAAAACACAGAAGCCAAGGTACGATTTTAACACTGGTCATTAAAACACTCCCCAGGGCTCGATGTCAGATGAAGAGAACTTGTTATTGTGTGAAAGAGAATGCAGATCACGAGAATAAAATGTAAAAAGGAAATTACCACTTACTTTCCATTTTAGGATAATTTCTATTATTAATGATAGACTAGAAAATGCTGGAAAGGCTCAAGTAGTGGAAGGCCTGGATTGTGTGGATGTGGAGAGGATGTTTCCACTAATTTAGTTTCGAGATACAGCGCGCAAACAGGCCCTTCAGCCCACACCGACCAGTGATCCCCGCACATTAACACTACCCCACACACACTGGGGACAATTTTACATTTATATGTTTTTACCGAACCCAATTAACTTACAAACCTCCACATCTTTGGAGTGTGGGAGGAAACCAAAGATCTCCTAGAAAACTCAGGCAAGGGTCGGGGAGAAGGTACAAATTCCGTACAGACAAGCTGTCCGTGATCAGGATCCAACCCGGGCCTCTGGCGCTGTAAGGCAGTAGCTCTACCGCTAAGCCACTAGCGGGAGAGTCCAGGACCAGAGGCCATAGTGTCAGAATAAAAGGGCGTGCCTTTGGAGAGGAGATGAGGAGGAATTTCTTTAGTCAGAGGGTGGTGAATCTGGTGGAACTCATTGCCACAGAAGGTAGTGGAGGCCAAGTCAATGGATTTAAAAAAAAAAAATTAAATATTTTTATATTAGAAGCATATACATATCATAACCAAAACACAAGTTGTTTATCAATTACATATTAACACAGCTTCTATTTATTTATTTTTTAATAGATTTTTTTGAAAGATAGAGCTACAGGAATTGGATATTTTTAAGGTGGAGATTGATAGATTCTTGATTGGTAAGGGTGTCAAGGGTTATGACAAGAAAATGCTGGAGTAACACAGCGGGGACAGGCAGCATCTCTGGAGAGAAGGAATGGGCGACGTTTCGGGTCGAGACCCTTTGGAAGAACGTCACCCATTCCTTCTCTCCAGAGATGCTGCCTGTCCCACTGAGTTACTCCAGCATTTTGTGTCCATCTTAGACTAAATAACAGACGGGTAAGTGGGCCCAAATTGATTCCGAGCTCGTGTATTCATTCGCAGCAGAGTGCTTGGTGGCGTCAAGCCAATTAGCGGTCCCACATAGCACTGAGTCACCTAGTTTGTAGGTGGAGGCAGCTTCTTAGACTATTCATGAGACACTGTCAGCACTGGATCCAAAGTGTTTTCATTGTGCGGGAAGTGGCGGGGGGGGGGGGGGGGGGGGGGAAGACTCTTTACTAGCAAGAGACAATAGGAGAGCGAGGACAGAGTTATATGAAAATAATGTGGTTCGTCAGAAGAACGTTACCATATACTGTCTGTGAAATGCAACTGGTCAGGGTTGAATAATTTAATATGGAACGAATGATTGCAACAGCATCTTGAATGACGTAATTGCGTTTAATGGACTTGTGTATCTTTAGAAAGGAGATGAAGAGGAAAATCTTTAGTCAGAGGGTGGAGAATCTGTGGAATACATTGCCACAGCCAGCTGTGGAGGTTAAAGGGCCTGTCCCGCTTGGCGTTTTGGCATCATTGACTGACGTATCAGGTCACCGAAAAATTTGCGGCGTGACGCGGCGGTGACACGTGGCGTGTCGCAGTGGTGGCGACTGGCCGTGATGGCGTGGTGATGTATGACACGCGGTGTTCTTTCAAGTGCCGCAGCATTATTTTTGTCGCCATTCAATTGTTCAAAATCTTTTGGCAACACTGATATGATGCCGACAGTCGCCGAAAAAAATTGCCAAGTGTGACAGGCCCTCAAGTCAATGGATATTCTCCTGCCTTCTATCCATAACCCCTGACACCCGTACTAATCAAGAATCTGTCAATCTCCACCTTAAAAAATATCCAAATAAGACGATGATACCTGCAGGCCTTTCGCTTGTTGCAACGCTCTGGGAATTAAAATCAGCTTTTAAAAAAAGGGGGCAGAATAACGAACGCAAAGAGGAAAGACATCAGCTGCAGGATCATCAATGAACGACAACCCACACCTTTTTGTCCTTGACGGCTGCATCGTGAAAGGATTGTCCTAATGGGCCAAAACAATCTGCCGTGTCTCAGCCACTTCAAATGATTCTTCTATCGTTCTTTCTGCAATGAAAGTGCAAATGAGGGAATCTAGGAGATTGATGCGGGCAGGGAAGCGGATGTTGTCTACATGGATTTTAGTAACACTTTTGACAAAGTCCCGCATTGCTAGTTGGTACTGAAGATTAACGTCAGAGGCTGAGGGGAGACTCGGGTAGATAGGGTAGACAGTCAGAACCTTTTACAAAAGGTGTAAGTGTCCGAAAAGAAGAGGGCACAGTTATAAGGTGAGAGGGGGAAAGTTTAATGCAGATGTGCAGGGCAAATGTTTTTTACACATAGGGTGGTAGAGGTCATAAGTTCATAAGTTCTAGGAGCAGAATTAGGCCTTTCGGCCCATCAAGTCTACTCCACCATTCAACCATGGCTGATCTATCTCTCCCTCCTAACTCCACTCTCCTGCCTTCTCCCCATAACCCCTGACACCCGGACTAATCAAGAATCTATCGATCTCTGCCTTAAAAACAATCCAATGACTTGGCCTCCACAGCCTTCTGTGGCAATGAATTCCGCAGATTCACCACCCTCTGACTAAAGAAATTCCTCCTCACCAGGGGCCTAGAACACATTGCCGGGGGTGGTGCTGGAGGCAGATAGCATAGTGGGGTTTAAGAGGCTTTTAGATAGGCACATGGAAGTGCAGGGATTAGAGAGATATGGACCATGTACAGGCAGGTGAGATAGTTTAACACGGTATCATGTTCGGCACAGACATTGGGGGCTGAAGGGCCTGTTCCTGTGCTATGTTAAAGCATGTGGGACCAGAGGCATACGGGTGCATCCAAATTGGCTGGCCGATCGGAAGTGGTGAAAAGTAGCAGTGGATGTTTTTCTGACACGAGATTTGGTCTCCTAATTTGAGGAAGGACATTCTTGCTATTGAGAGAGTGCAGCGCAGGTTCACCAGGTTAATTCCCGGGAATTATGATGAAAGAATGGGTCGACCGGGCTTGTATTCACTGGAATTTAGAAGGATGCAAGGGGGTCTCATAGAAACAGAACATTCTTAAGGGATTGGACAGGCTAGATGCAGGAAAAATGTTCCCGATGTTGGAGGAGTCCAGATCCAGGGGTCACAGTTTAAGAATAAGGGGTAGGCCATTTAGGACAGAGATGAGGAAAACCTTTTTCACCCAGAGAGTTGCAAATCTGCGGAATTTTCTGCCACAGAAAGGCAATGGAGGCCAATTCACTGGATGTTTTCTAGAGAGAGTTAGATTAAGCTCTTAGGACTAATGGAATCAAGGGATATGGGGAAAAAAGCTGGAATAGGGTACTGATTTTAGATGATCATCCATGATCATATTGAATGACGGTGCTGGCTCAAAGGTCCAGATGGCCTACTCCTGCACCTATCTTGTATGTTTCTATGTTTCTTTACAAAAAGCTCAAATGATACTTTATAAAAACCAGAGTAAGGACATGCTCCAGGCTTGTGATTGAGGAAAAGATCATTAGCTTCAAGGCGGGGCGAACATGCTAAACGTTGAAAAGATGAACGTATTAGACCAGCATTGCCAATCCCCCATGATCTTTGTCTTTGCTGGTGAGGATATGTACTCATTAACACTTTGTGCAGCATAATGGTGCAGCGGTAGAGTTGCTGCCTTACGGCGCCAGAAACCCGGGTTCGATCCTGACTACAGGCGCTGCTGTCGAGAGTTTGTACGTTCTCCCCGTGACTGCGTGGGTTTTCTCCGGGTGCTCCAGTTTCCTCCCACTCTCCGAAGACGTACGGGTTTGTAGATTAATTGGCTTCGGTACAAAAATTGTAAATTGTCCCTGGTGTGTAGGATGCTGTTTGTGACTGTATTGGTTTTTTTTAGTGGATTGCAACTTAAAATTAGCTTCATGTTGAAGGGAAGGCTTGCAACTTTCAGAATACGATTCACAACAAGCGGCATGGTGGCGCAAGGGAAGCGTTGCTGCCTCACAGCGCCAGGGAGCCGGGTTCAATCCTGACTACGGGTGCTGTCTGTACGGAGTTTGCACGTTCTCCCCATAACCTCCGTGGGTTGTCTCCGGGTGCTCCAGTTTCCTCCCACACTCCAAAGACGTACAGGTTTGTAAGTTAATTGGCTTCAATTAAAATTGTTAATTGTCCCTAGTGTGAGTAGGATAGTATTAAGGGCCTGTCCTACAAGCATGCAACTCTATGCGATTAGCGCGACCTAACGTGGTCGCTTGAGCCGTCCGGCGTCGCGGGGCCGGTCCCACTTCGATCGCCGGAGCCGTGCGGAATTGTGCGGAGTTCGTCCCGACATCGCGCGAGGCTCCGAAAAACTGACTATGTTCAAAAATTCCACGCGGCAACGGCTTGTCGGCTCGCAGTCGCCTCGACATAATACACACTGCCTCGACATCGTGGCCCCGTGACCCTCTTGGTAGGTGCCTCCGTGACCCTCTATGTGTGTGGCTCCGTGGCCCTCTGTGTGTGTGCCTCTGTGCCCCTCTCTGTGTGCCCCTCTCTGTCCTGGCGAACTTACCTTAGACTTCGCTCCAAGTTCACCTCACTTTGCGCCGCGTTGCGCCACTCACCCGACCTCCGCGCGGCCCTCGCTGCCGGTTTGGTCGCACTTGCCGCATGCAGGCGCATGCTGGTGGGAACGGCCCTGTACAGGGGATCACCCGACCTCCACGCGGCCCCCGCTTCTAGTTTGATTGCGCTCATCGCATGGAGTCGGATGCTGGTAGGACAGGCCCTTTAACAATCTTTATTGATATGTTAATTTTGGCCACACACGTTGTGGAATTGACAGTTCCATGGGAAGATGGTGTTGAAGAAGCTGATGAGAGGAAAAAGACCAAGTACTCTGAACTGGCAACTGAAGCTGCCCAGAATGGCTGGAAGACCAAGATTTTCCCTGTCGAAGTGGGATGCTGGGGATTTGTTGCTACATCTATGACCAGGCTATTAAAGAAAATGGGGGTGAGGGGTCGCTCCCTCCAACAAGCAATCAAATCATTATCAAATTCTTTTTGTCTTTTTTTTTTTTGTCGACCATCGCCCGCAGTTACGTTCGACCATTGTAAATGACCAGCTTTTCCAGAACTGGCCCTTAGTAATATTGCAAAGGAATAGGTGACATTTCCGGTCGAGATCCTTCTTCAGAGTCTGAAGAAGGGTCTCAACCCTAATCGTCACCTATTCCTTTTCTCCAGAGATGCTGCCTGTCCCACTGAGTTACTCCAGCATTTTGTGTCTATCTTCGATGTAAACCAGCATCTGCAGTTCCTTCCAACACTAAGTACTAATGCAAGGTCTTCAATATGCAAAACTATTTCATTTTTTCTCTTCCACCATATATGTTGTCTGACCTTCTGGCTAATTCGGTAGATGTCTTGGTTGTAATCATGTGTAGTCTCTCCTCTAACTGGAGAACAGTCAGCAACAAAGCTTTTCACTGTACCTCGGTACACGTGGTAATAAACTAAACTAAATTCCGATAGTCTCTTTTACATAGGATTTCCACCAAATACAGTGTTCTATGTCTCATAGTCTCCGTATTGCTTTTCTTAGTTCAGTTTAGTTTAGAGATGGAGCATGGAAATAGGCCCTTCAGCCCACCAAGTCTGTGCTATCCAACTAACCCTGCACGCTAACCAGTGCTGGACTTACCTATAAGCTAAATAAGCTATAGCTTAGGGCCACACACCCTCGGGGGCCTCATTTTTTGAAATATATTTTTATTTTATCATTTTGTACCCAAATTTTATTAGAGAAGGGCCTCAAATTTCATACAGCTTAGGGCCTCAGAAGGTGAAAGTCCGGCGTTGACGCTAACACTATCCTACACACACTAAGGACAATTTTACAATTTTAACCCGCCAATTAGCCTACAAACATGTATGTCTTAGGTGTGCGGGAGGAAACCTGAGCTTCCCGGAGAAAACCCACGCAGGTCACGGGGAGAAGGTACAAACTGCGTACAGACAGCACCCGTAGTCAGGATGGAACCCGGGCCTCTGGGGCTGTAAGGCAGCAACTCTACCGCTGCGCCACCGTGCTGCCCATTCTCCCTTCCATTCATCATTCAGCTCCTTCTATTCACATCTCAAAAGAGATTACCTGCACTTAACAAGCCATTATCACCCCGAGTCTGAAGAGTTTTGTATGTAATATTACGAGAGTCATAATTAGGTAAAACAGTTCAACGTGAACTCTCCTTCCGTCTGGGTCGAGGAGTGAGAACAGAATTACGGGATACAGAGATGAGGGATCCATCTCTGAAAGCGGGGGGGGGGGGGGGGAGAAACCACTTTTACTAAAGAAAGAGGACATCCTGGATTAGTTCATAAATTCAAGGAGCAGTATAAGGAAATTCAGCCCTTCAAGTCTACTCCGCCATTATATCATAGCTGATCTATCTCCCCCTCCTAACCCCAGTCTCCTGCCTTCTCCCCATAACCTCTGACACCCGTACTAATCAAGAATCTATCTATCTCTGCCTTAAATGCCCTGAAATCTTCATCGTTCATCCTGTGTAAAACACTAATTTGGTTTGATACAGAGTCACAGAGTGATACAGTGTGGAAACAAGCTGTTCGGCCCAACTTGCCCACACTGCCCAACACGACCCAGCTGCACTAGTCCCACCTGCCTGAGCTTGGTCCATATCCCTCCAAACCCGTCCTATCCATGTACCTGCCTAACTATTTCTTACGCGTTGGGATAGTCCCAGCCTCAAGTACCTCATCTACAAGCTAGTCCCATACACAATGTCAATTAATAGTTATTTACAATCAGAAAGTACACATGTTTTCAAATTTAAAACCACTTTATTTTACTGTATATATATGTGGATAACATCATTCAGAGAGACCTGATTACATTTATTTCCAGAAATGCAAAAGGAAACTATATCCAGTCATTTGCACGTGCAGTTAATAGTCGCAATTAACAAATCTTCAACAGTCAGTGTGCCAGGAGCCAAAAGATCACATTTCATGAGAATGAGGACGTTCTGATAAATGATCTTCATAAACAACGGAAATGGATTCAATCATCTAATATGTATGTTCAGGACACAGACAATCAAGGTTTCTTATCGCGAAGGAGTTGACTTTGTATCCCATTTGACTTAATCCGCCTTTACGGTGAATAAATAAATAAATTATTCATTTATAAATGATTCATAAACGTTAAAAGTGCTTATATTTCAAAGGCTCGATTTATGCTGTAATCTTAGAACTGAGATAGGAGGTCAGTTAGTAAATAATGCAATAACGCCACTAGTGTTCTGAAGTCTGAAGTCGGTCTGAAGAAGGGTTTCGGCCCGAAACGTTGCCTATTTCCGGTCTGAAGAAAGGTTTCGGCCTGAGAAGTTGCACATTTCCTTCGCTCCATAGATGCTGCCGCACCCGCTGAGTTCCTCCAGCACTTTTGTCTACCTTCAGTGTTCAATATAAAATGTCTTTGGTGCATAGCATACAATTATCTTTTTCTATTTTTCCTATTATCTACATTGTTGTATGTACGATGCCAGAATTTAAAATTGACATTAGCTCAGATGACTAGATTTATTAAAGTTTAGTTTTAGCTGGTATAAAATTATCCATGAAACACGGGAAACAAGTAATTTAATATAAGCTAAAACAGAACTTTAATAAACCTTGTTGCTGATGGGAGAAGCAACGGTATTGTAAACTTTTCCCAGACCAGGCTAGAGTCTCGATTGATTGAAAGACACAGTCCGACGGCAACCACTGATCATCCGTTCACACTAGCCCTTTGTTGTCCATTCGCTACACTCCAGGGGCAATTTACAGAGGGCCAATTAACCTACAAACCTGCACGTCTTTGGAGTGCAGGAGGAAACTGGAGCACCCGGAGGAAACCCACGCGGTCACAGGGAGAACGTGCAAACTCCACACAGACAGCACCCGAGGTCAGAATCGAACCCGGGACTCTGGCGCTGTGAGACAGCAACTCTAGCAGCTGTGCCGCCCTAATACTCAATAACGTTTACGAAAATATCCAAAGTATCCATTAATCTTACTCATTCTAATATTCCCAAATTTCTCCTGGCTTTGGGTGTAATACAATGTCTATAATTCCCACATTAAAGGGGTATTTTCAGCTCAATAGGGATTTCTCTAGCTGCAATGCATAGCATTGACATTACTAATTACAGCTTCACTTTAATGAAATAAAATATAAATTAATAAATAAATTCAGAGCAGAAAACGCAGCTGGCAATTGACCTGCCTAACAATATATAGCACCTTCTAAGAGCTTTATTTTTAAATGTATTCTTTCACATGATGTATACATCACTGGCAACACCAAAACTAATTGACCATCCTTAATTGGCTCCAAGACTAGTTTTGATTCAACACCAAGGGCCTGTCCCACTTATGCGATTTTATCGGCGACTTGCCGGCCCCCGTCACTAGTGGCAGCAGGTCTCCGAACATCTTCAACATGTTGAAAATCCAGCGGCGAGCAGAAAAAGGTACGACTCTTTGGGCGACTACACACGACCACACAGGAGTCAACACGTGGTGAGTGGTCGCCCAAAGAGTCGTACCTTTTTCTGGTCGCCGCTGGATTTTCAACATGTTGAAAAATTTCGGAGACGTGCCGCCACTAGTGACGGGTGCCGGCAAGTTGCGTAAGTGGGACAGCCCTTGGTCAGATTGAGTCACATTAAGGCTTGACTGAGTTTTAAGGATGGCAGATTCCCCTGAATGGTATTCGTGAACCTGATGAGTTTTAACAACAATCCATTAATTTCCAGCTTACTGTTACTGAGACTAATTTCTCTTCTTTTTATATATATATATATATATAAAACCGACGCCAGATTTATTTAATTTAAATTAATTTTGAATATAATTTGAAGACACAGCATGGAAACCAGCCCTTCGGCCCATCGGGTCCACGCCACACATGGATCACCTATTCATATAAGTTCCATGTTATCCCACTTTTGCAACCGTTCCCCACATCCTGGGGGCACAATTTTACAGAGACCGATTTACCTGCAAACCCGCACGTCTTTAGGATCTGGGAGGAAAGCAGAGCAAACTCATGCAGTCACAGGGAAGAACGTGCACATTCCGTACAAATAGCACCCAAGTGCAGGATCGAACCCGGGTCTCTGGCACTGTGAGGCAGCGCCTCTACCAGCTGCGCCACTGGCTTGGTAGGTTTTGAATTTATGTCACTGGATTAATAGCCCACAATTTACACGGCTAATCCAGTAATTTAACTCTTATCCTACGATACTATCAATACAGAAACTTAGAAAACTGGTTCTCTAATACTCCGCAACACAATATTCTTTCAATATACTTCATAAACAAATCTGTACAAACCTCTTATTGCAAATGAAAAATAGATCAGCCAAATATTTTCACCCATTTTGAAACAAAAGAATCTTATCACAATATCTTGTTAAAGAAGGAACTGCAGATGCTGGAGAATCGAGGGTTACACAAAAAGCTGGAGAAACTCAGCGGGTGCAGCAGCATCTAAGGAGCGAAGGAGAGGGTCTGAAGAAGGGTCTCGACCCGAAACGTCGCCCATCTCCTTCGCTCCTTAGATGCTGCTGCACCCGCTGAGTTTCTCCAGCTTTTTGTGTAACCCTTATCACAATATCTAATGGTTTCTGAAATAATCAAAAGGCTACATTATCTTTCAAATATCCATTGCACAATCAAAATTAAATTTAACATTGACTAATTTCTTTTGATCAAGACTCGGATGCCAGGAATTAGCCATGATTATCCTACAAAGAGAGTTTAAAGATACAGTGTGGAAACAGACCTTTCGGCCCACCGAGTCCGCACCGACCAGCGATCCCCGCACATTAACACTATCCTACATACACTCGGGACAATTTACAATTTTACCAAAACCAATTAACCTACAAATCTGCACGTCTTTGGAGTGTGAGAGGAAACCGGAGATCCCGGAGGAAATTCACTAGGGACAATTTACATTTATACCAAGCCGATTAACCTACAGACTTGTACGTCTTTGGAGCTTGAGAGGAAACCGGAGATCTTGGGGAAAACCCACGCGGTCACGGGGAGAATGTACAAACTCCGTGCAGACAGCGCCCGCAGTCAGGATTCAACCCGGGTCTCTGGCGCTGCAAGTGGTGTAAGGCAGCAACTATCCCGCTGCGCCACCGTGCCGCGGATCGATTATCATTTTTATGACTCGTCCATGTTAATGGGCACAACCAGAAATTGATCCACAGACAAGACCACTGAACGTAAAGCTTCTGAAAATGAGTTCAGCTGGTGCCAATGTATTTCCCCACAGTTAACTTCAATGGGAACAACTTTCAGAAGTGTACTGAACATGCTACCAGAACTATACAGATGATGCATGGATGAATATACAGAGAATTTAAATTATATCACCAAAACACTGCAGATTTTCGCTTTGCCATTATTTGACACACTTCCATGGCTCTTAAGCTATGCTGTTTGCCTTGCTAACTCTTTCTACTCCAGCATTTTGTGATCTACCTTCGATTTAAACACATTTCTTTCCAACACATCTTTCGGCTCCATCCCAAGTTATAGATTTGATACAAGGTTCAATTCAAAACATTTTAAGCGGAAAAGGGTTCAATCGATCTAATATAAGGTCAAAAGGAATAGGAGAAGAATTAGGCCATTCGGCCCATCAAGTCTACGCCGCCATATAATCATGGTTGATCTATCTCACCCTCCTAACCCTATTCTCCTGCCGCCTCCCCACAGCCCCTGACCCCCGTACTAATCATGTATCGGCTGCCAACAGTGTAATTATTAGTTAAGACAATATTCGACATTGCCTTGAAGAGCATCACAAGGACAGATGGATGCTGTCCTAATTATAGGAAGGATGTCAACAAAATAGAGAGGGTACAGAGGAGATTTACTAGAATGTTGCCTGGGTTTCAACAGCTAAGTTACAGAGATTGGTTGAATAAGTTGGGTCTTTATTCTCTGGAGCGCAGAAGGTTAAGGGGGGACTTGATAGAGGTCTTTAAAATGATGAAAGGGATAGACAGAGTTGATGTGGACAAGCTTTTCCCTTTGAGAATAGGGAAGATTCAAACAAGAGGACATGACTTTAGAATTAAGGGACAGATGTTTAGGGGTAACATGAGGGGGAACTTCTTTACTCAGAGAGTGGTAGCGGTGTGGAATGAGCTTCCAGTGGAAGTGGTGGTGGCAGGTTCGTTGGTATCATTTAAAAATATAGGCATATGGATGAGAAGGGTATGGAGGGTTATGGTATGAGTGCAGGCAGGTGGGACTAAGGGAAAAAAGTTGTTCGGCACGGACTTGAAGGGCCGAGATGGCCTGTTTCCGTGCTGTAATTGTTATATGGTTATATGGTTATATGGAATGAAGAAGCTGAATGATACCACCCCGTCTACAATTATTATCCAATTTAGTTTAGTTTACAGATACAGCACTCAAACAGGCCTTTCGGCCCTTCACCGAGTCCACACCGACCAGCGATCCCCATGCTATCCTTCACTAGAGAGCATTTTTTACATACATGCCAAAGCCAATCGACCTGCACACCTGTACGTCTTTGGAGTGTGTGAGGAGACCGTGCACCTGTGGCCAGGATGGAACCCAGGTCTCTGGCACTGTAAGCACTATAAGGCAGCAACTCTACTCCTGCGCCACCATGTCACACATTTCTAAATTTAGACTGGCTCGCAAACCAACTGTCTTGTCAATTGCCACCATATCACCGTTTAAAATGCCGTGATATTATTATTCATCATGATATTCAGCTTTGATTCTCATTTGCAGTGTTTTTGTACACAATACCATTCATGACAAATGAGCAGGAATGGGCTCGTCAGTCAATAGAGATTTCTTATCTTTGCAGACACAAATAAGGTAGACAGAGCTAATATTTGGTTAAACGACCATAGATTGCTTATTCAAAAGGAGAATAGGGGCTGTCCCACTGTACGGGCTAATTCAAGAGTTCTCCTGAATTTCCCCTGATTCGAACTCGGAGATTTACGGTAATAGCCGCTCGTAGTTACTCGGGGCTTTCGTGGACATTTTTCGACACGTTGAAAATTCTTCACGAGTCTTCCCCAGCTTACCGCGTTTCCCCGAGTAGCTGCCGTTAGCGTTACGAGCCGCTAAGGGACGTCCCGAGCTCCGACGTGCCCGCTACGAACATTCTATGTGCTTCCACGAGTTTGATTTTTTTTTTTACTCGGGAGAGCTCTTGAATTAGCTCGTACAGTGGGACAGGGCCATAAGCTGTTATGGTATACTAATTATTTTAGAGGTTTAGAATTGAAAAAGGGTGATTTAGACATACAAGCCTGCCCAGTCTTTAATTACCTTATGTCTAACATGCATCTCCGGTTAATTTGCCTTTATTCTTCTCTTCCTGATATCCTCACATAAAGTTTAGTTTAGAGATATAGCGTGGAAACAGGCCCTTCGGCCCACCGAGTCCATCGGTCACCCCTACATTCGTTCTGTTATCCCACTTTCACACCCTGCACACCAGAGGGAATTTACAGACCACAAAGAACCTATAAATCGTTACGTCTTTGGAACGTGGGAGGAAACAGAGGCACCTGGAGAAAACCCACGTGGTCACAGGGAGAGCCTGCAAATTCTGCACGGACAGTACCCGAGGTCAGGATCGAACCCAGATCTCCGGCGCCGTGAGGTAGCCGCTCGACCACTGCGCCGCCCTGATAATAGAATAGAGTTTGTGACAAGAGGACACAAATTAATTCTCTAAGAATTAAACTCAAACCAAACAATTAGAGTAAAACACAAAGTGTTGGAAGAACTCAACAGATCGGGCAGCATCTGAAGAGGGAAATGGACTGATAGTATATTTTGGGATCCTTTTTCAGACTCAGCAGATGTAATCCGGCCCACCGAGTTCCTCACACACTTTCATTTTGCTGAAGAACTGAAGCATCTGCGGTTTCTTGTGTCTCCACACACCTCGAGTGCCAGATCCAAAGAATGGGTCGACTGGGCTTGTATTCGCTGGAATTTAGAAGGATGAGAGGGGTTCTTATAGAAACATATAACATTCTTAAGGGATTGGACAGGTTAGATGCAGGAAAAATGTTCCTGATGTTGGGGGAGTCCACAACCAGGGGCCAAGGTTTAAGAATAAGGGGTAGGCCATTTAGGACTGAAGTGAGGAAAAACCTTTTCACCCAGAGAGTTGTGAATCTGTGGAATTCTCTGCCACAGAAGGCAGTGGAGGGCCAATTCACTGGATGTTTTCAAGAGCGAGGTAGATTTAGCTCTTAGGGCTAATGGAATCAAGGGATATGGAGAGAAAGCAGGAACAGGGGGACTGATTTTGGAGGATCAGCCGTGATCATATTGAACGGTGGTGCTGGCTCGAAGGGCCGAATGGCCTACTTCTGCACCTACTTTCTATGTTTCTAACCTTACCACTTTCACCTTGACTGGAGAAGTTGGGAGGTCATGTTGCACTTATATAAGACGTTGGCCAGGCCACATTTATAGTATTATTTCCGTTATGGTCATCATGTTATAGGAAAAATATGTCAAGCTAGAAAGGGTTCAGAGAGGCAGGCACGCAGTTGTACAGAGCCCTAGTGAGACCACACCTGGAGTATTGTGTGCAGTTTTGGCCTCGAAATTTGAGAAGGACATTCTTGCTATTGAGGGAGTGCAGCGTAGGCTCACAAGGTTAATTCCCGGGATGGCGGGACTGTCATATGTTGAGAGAATGGAGCTGCTGGGCATGTATACTCTGAAATTTAGAAGAATGAGAGGATATCTTATTGAAACATATAGGATTGTTAAGGTTTTGGACAGGCTAGAGGCAGGAAACATGTTTCCGATGTTGGGAGAGTCCAGAACCAGGGGCCACAGTTTAAGAATAAGTGGTAAGCCATTTAGAACGTAGATGAGGAAACACTTTTTCTCACAGAGAATTGTGTCTGTGAAATTCTCTGCCTCAGAAGGCAGTGGAGGCCGGTTCTCTGGACACTTTCAAGAGAGAGCTAGATAGAGCTCTTGAAGATAGCGGAGTCAAGGGATATGGGGAGAAGGCAGGAACGGGGTACTGATTGTGGATGATAAACCATTATCACATTGAATGGTGGTGCTGGCTCAAAGGGCCGAATGGCCTACTCCTGCACCTATTGTCTATTGTCATCCTCATGGGCCTGAGCTGTAGGGTGAGGTTGAGTAGGCTGGGTCTCTATTCATTGGAGCGCAGGAGGATGAGGGGAGATCTTATAGAGGTGTACAAAATCATGAGAGGAATAGATCGAGTAGATGCAGTCTTTTGTCCAGAGTTGGGGAATTGAGAACCAGTGGACTAAGTTTTAAAGTGAGGGGGGAAAGAATTAAAAAGAACCCGCGAGGTAACCTTTTTTTACATGAAGGGTGATGAGTGTATGGAACGAGCTGCCGGAGGAGGTAGTTGAGGCAAGTACTATCGCAATGTTTAAGAAACATGTAGACAGGTATGTAGATAGGATAGGGATAGAGGGATATGGACCAAACGCAGGCAGGCTTGCACTAAATATTCCCTTATGGTGCATCTGTACACTGCGAGTGGCTCGATTGTAATCATGTTAGATAGAGCTCTTAAAGATAGCAGAGTCAAGGGATATGGGGAGAAGGCAGGAACGGGGTACTGATTGTGGATGATCAGCCATGAATGGTCACAGTGAATGGCGGTGCTGGCTCAAAGGGCCGAACGGCCTAATCCTACACCTACTGTTTATTGTCTATTGTATTGCCACTGACTGGTTAGCACATAACACGAGCTTTTCACTGTAACTCGGTACACGTGACAATAAACTAAACCAAACTAAACTAAATTAGTACAGATGGGGCATGTTGGTCGGCATGCGCAAGTTGGACCAAAGGGCCTGTTTCCAGGCTGAATTATTCTATGACTCGGTTATCAAGTATGTCTTAAAGCCAACACTGGTCTAAAGAAGATGAAGAATATAACCATATAACCATGTAAAAAGAATCTTAAGAAAGAAATTAGAAAGGCTAAAAGAAGGTATGAAGTTGCTTTGGCAAGAAAGGTGAAAGTAAATCCAAAGGGTTTCTACAGCTATATTAATAGCAAAAGGATAACGAGGGATAAAATTGGACCATTAGAGAGCCAGAATGGACAGCTATCTGCAGAGCCAAAAGAGGTGGGGGAGATATTGAACAATTTATTTTCTTCGGTATTCACCAAGGAGAAGGATATTGAACTCTGTGAGGCAAGGGAAAAAAGAGGAGGAAGTACTGACACATTTGAAAAATATAAACGTGGATAAGTCTCCAGGTCCTGACAAGATGAAGAATCTCTATTAGTCGTTTAACTCATTTACGTTGAAGTATTAATCGTGAAGTAAATTACAAAACCATACAACCCGTGCCCGTCACAAGGATCTCTACCAACTGCATGATTAGGATGGTCTCACAATTTACTTTCAACGCCTTGAATTCTGAATTTCACTGAGAATATTTCCAAAATATCTTCCAAATACTCAACCAAGATATAATTCAGCAGAGCAAACAATTAAACTAGTCAATATCTACAGCATTCATGATTATTTGCAGATTCACATCCAATGCAAACTTTTCAACTTGGCACCCTGGCCGCTCCCTCTTCTCCCCTCTCGCATCACGCAAGAGGGATAACCTCCAGATTCAGGGACAGTTTCTTCCCAGCTGTTATCAGGCAATTGACCCATCCTACCACAACTAGTGGAGAAACTACTATCTACCTCATTGGAGACCCTCGCACTGTCATTGATCGGACTTTACTGGCCTGATCGTGCACTAAACGTTATTCCCTTTACCATGTTTCTGCACACTGTAGACGGCTCGATTGAAATCATGTATTGTCTTTCCGCTGACTGGTTAGCACGCAACAAAGGCTTTTCACTGTTCCTCGGTACGCGTGACAGTAAACTAACCTCAACTAAAAATCAAAAATCAACATTCGCTCCTTCATTTGCACAGATCTATAACAAAAATGGTTATAGTGTGAAAAGGTAACCTTTTATATAATTTGTAACATCGCAAATAATCCAGGCTGCAGATATTTTGTCAAGCATGCAGCTTCGATGATACGTCAGTAGTAGATGTCTAACGGAGTCTGAAGATGCTGTTCTCCGCATTATTCTCCTTTCAGTAAACATAATGAATAATAAATACATCATTTAATAAAATGCACATTTAAAAAAATCACTTAGCTCCTGAGCATAAAGGTTTGACAACTGAGGGAATATCTAATATACACTGGATTAATTCTAATCAATTTCAAGGAAGGATTCCACTGAGAGTTGAGATTGGTTATGATGTATTTAAGTTGAAAATAAAATGTAGTGGATGCAACAGATCAGCTCCAAGGTATGGAGCCCCCTCCACTCCCCCCACTCACCATCAACAACGCCACAGTCACATCTGTGGAGTCATTTAAGTTCCTTGGAACCATCATTTAAATGGGGGGCCACCATCGACTCCACAGTCAAAAAGACCCAACTGAGGATGTACTTCCTGTGGCAGCTGAGGAAGCACAATCTGCCACAGGCAACGATGGTCCAATCTTATACGGCCATCGTAGAGTCTGTTCTCACCTTCTCCATCATGGTCTGATTTGGCTCAGCCACCAAGCACGACACCTGGAGGCTGCAGCGAATCGGCTGATCAGCAGAGAAGGTTATTGGCTGCAACCTTCCCTCCATTGAGGAACTGTACACTGCAAGGACCAGGAAGCGAGCGGGTAAGATCATCTCTGACCCCTCTCACCCTGGTCACAAACGCTTTGAATCACTTCCCTCTGGAAGGCGACTCCGGATTGTCAAAGCCACCACAGCCAGACATAAACACAGCTTTTTTTTCCCACGAGCAGCAGCTCTACTCAACAGCCAAAAGTCTGTCGCCTCCTTCTGCTCTGGTATTTTATTTCGTTCTTCACATGTTTAAATTATAATGTTTTATTTTTAATTATTTACTGTATATCGTGTTGTTACTTGCGAGCGGAGCACCAAGGCAAATTCCTTGTATGTGTACATATTTGGATAATAAAATTAATTCAATTCAATTTAATTTAAATAAAACCAATAAATAGTGATTGCCTTGTGGCAAGTTGGATAGATCTACCGGAAGTTTTGTTGCGGTGAGAATAAAATGGAACGTATTACCCTTCTATTTAGTTCAGCATCTTTAATTGCACCATGGAATCTTAATTGTGGATAGTCCTTCATAACGAGACAACAATAACTTGAATACAACAGTGTAGAATATACCTCCAGCTTTTTGTGTCTATCTCCGGTTTAGATCAGCATCTGCAGTTCCTTCTTACATATCTGCAGTTCCTTCCTACACATACCTTCTTGTCTCTTAGTACCTGGTTAGCTCTGGGATGTGGAAATACAAAGAATGCAGCAGTTATCAGCTACCCGTTGAAACGCATGGACAATTGGCGATTCTAGCAGTAAGAAAATGCTTAGGCATTAGCTGTGTTTAGCAAACATAGGTAATTCAACTCCTGTGCACACTGACAGAAAGCCAGGCTTCTCGACTGCAAATGCTGGGCAGATGAAGTCAACAAAGTGGTGCCTGAAAGTATGAAGTAGCTGTCCGTTATGGGCGTTGAAGAACGACAGTAGACCGCCGCCACAGTCTGCAAACACGCCAACGCTGGCGGGGAAATCGGTCAGCAAGACATCTCGCGACGTGCTGTCGTGAAGAAATTCATATCTATGCCTATTGGAAAAAAACAGAAGTGTAAACAAAGGTAGCAAACGGAATGAAAGGAACAGAATACAACTAAGCAACGACCACACAGGAAATGTGGGGTATGCAGGTGAATTACTATGAGAAGTGCTAGGAGCAGAATTATGGCCCTGTCCCACGGTACGAGTTCATTCCAAGAGCTCCCCCGAGTTTGCCCCGATTCGAACTCGGATATTTGCGGTAATGGCCGCTCGTCGGTACTCGGGGCTCTCGTGGACATTTTTCCAAACAGGGTGAAAAATCTTCGGGAGTCTTCCCGAGCTTACCTGCCGTCAGCGAGTCTTCCCGATTACCTGCCGTTAGCGTTACGAGCCGCTAAGAGACATCCCCGAGCTCCGACGTACCCGCTACGTTCATTCTCCGTGCTTACCACGAGTTTGATTTTTTTTTTAAACTTGGACGAGCTCTTGGAATGAACTTGTACAGTGGGACAGGGCCATTAGCCTATTCGGACCATCAAGTCTACTGCACTATTCAATCATGGCTGATCGATCTTTCCCTCTCAACCCCATTCTCCTGCCTTCTCACAATAACCCCTGACACCCGCACTAATCGAGACTGTCGATCTTCTCCTTAAACATATCCATTGATGGATTCCACAGCCTTCGGTTGCAGTGAATTCCCCAGATTCACCACTCTCTGACTAAGGACATTCCAACCCCATCTCCTTCCGAAAGGTACGTCTTTTTATTCTGAGGCTGTGACCTCTGGTCCGAGACTCCACTAGTGGAAACATCCTCTCCAAGCCTCTCCCTCTGGTCCCTTTATATCTTGGTACACGGGATCAATATTAAAGCCTTCACTTGAGTCAAATCACTGTAAATTCAACATGATGAAGAGAAAATGCCAGCAATCTCACTTTTTTATTTGTTTAAAAATGATGTGGGGGGTGTGAGAAACTCATGGTATTGGAGCGATGATCTGTTGGAAATATAATAATACGTGACTGAAATAGTTACTCAGCAAATACTCTCAATGATGCAATAACCATTTACAGCAGATCGGTCCACTGAAAGCCTGCTGCATAAAGGCACCTCTTAAATGAATAGACTATAGACAATAGGTGCAGGAGTAGGCCATTCGGCCCTTCGAGCCAGCACCGCCATTCAAGGTGATCATGGCTGATCATCCCCAATCAGTACCCCGTTCCTGCCTGCTCCCCATATCCCCTGACTCCACTATTTTTAAGAGCCCTATCTAGCTCTATCTTGAAAGCATCCAGAGAACCTGCCTCCACCGCCCTCTGAGGCAGAGAATTCCACAGACTCTCCACTCTCTGTGAGAAAAAATGTTTCCTCGTCTCCGTTCTAAATGGATAACTCCTTATTCTTAAACTGTGGCCCCTGGTTCTATACTCCCCCAACGTCAGGAACATGTTTCCTGCCTCTAGCGTGTCCAAGCCCTTAGCAATCTTATATGTTTCAATGAGATCCCCTCTCATCCTTCTGAACTCCAGAGTGTACGAGCCCAGCACCCCCAACTCCCTTTGCTCCTCCGATTTCTGAATTCTCACCCTATTTAGAAAACAGTCTACGCCTTTATTCCTACTACCAAAATGGATGCCTCCACACTTTGCTCCACTATATCCCATCTGCCACTTCGCTGGCCACTCTCCCAGTCTGTCCGAGTCCTTCTGCAGAATCCCTGCTTTCCCAACACTATCTCCGTGTCAACTGCAAACTTGGCCACAAAGCCTTCAATCCCCTCGTCCAAATCATTAATATACAACGTGAAGAGCAGCGGCCCCAGCACCGACCCCTTGCGGAACTCCGCTGGTCACTGGCAGCCGGCCAGAAAAAGCCCCCTTTATTGCCGCTCTTTGCCTTCTACCATCCAGCCAACCTGCTGTCCGTGCTAGTATCTGCCCTTTGACACTGTGGGCTTCATGTTCCTCAGCAGCCTCACGTGTGGCGCCTTATCAAGGGCTTTCTGAAAAACCAGGTACAGCGGCAGCACCACAGCTGACAGGAAGGCACTGCAACGGGTGGTGAAAACCGCCCTTCACATCATCGGTGCCCCGCTCCCTGCCATGGCAAAATCAGTAAGGACCCCTCACACCCCAACCATGGGCTCTTTGCCCTCCTCCCATCAGGGAGGCGGTACAGGAGCCTCAGGTCTCGCACCTGCAGGCTAAGGAACAGCTTCTTCCCCAACACAATTACCCTGCTGAACTCACAGACCCGGAGCTAACCCCCCACCCCCCCCCTTCTCATCAGTATTATTTATAGCTTATATAATTTATAGTTAAGCTCTTATTCACCAGAATATAGCACATGTCAATCTTTTGCACCATAACAACTATCTGTATATATGTATATGCCCATGTACATACACCAATGTATCCTCATTTGTATATATTGTCTTAACATAGAAACATAGAAACATAGAAATTAGGTGCAGGAGTAGGCCATTCGGCCCTTCGAGCCTGCACCGCCATTCAATGTGATCATGGCTGATCATCCAACTCAGTATCCCATACCTGCCTTCTCTCCATACCCTCTGATCCCCTTAGCCACAAGGGCCACATCTAACGCCCTCTTAATCAGCACTTGATCAGCCTCTTAATCAGCACTTTACTACTTTGCACCCTGGTTAGATGCAAAACTGCATTTTGTTGTACTGTACTTGTACTATGTGCAATGACAATAAATGAGGAAAGACTGGATAGACTCGGCTTGTACTCGCTGGAATTTAGAAGATTGAGGGGGGATCTTATAGAAACTTACAAAATTCTTAAGGGGTTGGACAAGCTAGATGCTGGAAGATTGTTCCCGATGTTGGGGGAGTCCAGAACAAGGGGTCACAGTCATAGAAACATAGAAAATAGGTGCAGGAGTAGGCCATTCGGCCCTTCGAGCCTGCACCGCCATTCAATGTGATCATGGCTGATCATCCAACTCAGCATCACGTACCTGCCTTCTCTCCATACCCCCTGATCCCTTTAGCCACAAGTGCCACATCTAACGCCCTCTTAAATATAGCCAATGAACTGGCCTCAACTACCTTCTGTGGCAGAGAATTCCAGAGACTCACGACTCTCTGTGTAAAGAATGTTTTCCTCATTTCGGTCCTAAAGGAATTCCCCCTTATCCTTAGACTGTGACCCCTTGTTCTGGACTCCCCCAACATCGGGAACAATCTTCCAGCATCTAGCCTGTCCAACCCCTTAAGAATTTTGTAAGTTTCTATAAGATCCCCCCTCAATCTTCTAAATTCCAGCGAGTACAAGCCGAGTCTATCCAATCTTTCCTCATATGAAAGTCCTGACATCCCAGGAATCAGTCTGGTGAATCTTCTCTGTACCCCCTCTATGGCAAGGATGTCTTTCCTCAGATTTGGAGACCAAAACTGTACGCAATACTCCAGGTGTGGCCTCACCAAAACCCGGTACAACTGCAAGTCTAAGGATAAGGGGGAATTCCTTTAGGACCGAGATGAGGAAAACATTCTTTACACAGAGAGTGGTGAGTCTCTGGAATTTCATTTCGGAGTCACGTGAGTGACTTCGTGAAGAGCCCGCCGGCGCGCATGCTCGACATATCGTCGTAACGCGTTGCTGCGACGGCTGGCGGTGGAGCGCGCTCCTCGCCAGCCCTTCATAAGGGGCCACGGAGGTGAGTATTCTACCTTTAGTTGGTGGTCCTTGTTGTCTGATTATGTCTTGCAGCAAGGACATGGATGGGAGTTCGAAGGGCCGGAGGACGTCAGGACGAGTTCGCCGGTCAACAGTTCCGGGGCCTTTACCATCGGCAGTACCTGCAGCGCAGGCCGGGACTCAGGCGGAGATGTGGGTAAGCCCTGTGTTCACAGGTCCAGATCCGCCAGCACACCACAGCTCGGAGGAGTTCGACGAGGAGGAGTGTGGTGTGCCGCCAGAGCAGGGGGACCCTGCCATGGCAGTCAGGTTGTCAGCGGGCTCGCTGGCGACCTCGAGCAGGGCGCGTGCCGTTGCACGGCCTGTTCCACTCAGCCCTCCGAGAAGGGGGAGGGGAGGAGCCCAGAAGCCTAACCCTGTTAGGGCTAAGGCATTGCCTGTCGCGGAGGAGCGGTCAGGTTCCAGGGCGAGACCCGGGGCGGCTGTGAGGTCCAGCCGGCACACCCCGACTCTCGACGCCGGGACGGGTCGGTTGAGTCGGGTCTCGTCGCGGTCGCCGAGCCCCCCATGGATGGGTGGGCGGCACCATGCGTCGGCAACGTCCACGATGTGGGCAGCCGGCAAGACTGCGCGGGCCCCAGGCAGCCATGCTTCGGCTGGTGCCGACACCTCGCCGCATGTGCCCTTAGTGGCAGCGGCTTCAGCTCTCGCTAAACGGAGGCGATTGAACACGCCCGCGCAGGAATCGCGCAGTTTCGCCTCGGCGGCTGTTAGCGACAACTACCGGCACCGGCAGGGCCTCGACGAGGTGCGGGCCGATGACAGGAGCCCGGTTTTCTTTTCAGAGCCGGAGGACTCCGACCACCTGAGTGTTCAGGGTGAAGGGCGTATTGACCGTATGGAGCGGCTGCTGGAGCTCCTGCTTCAACGTCAACAACAGCAGGGCAGCAACAGGCACAGGGCGTCTTCACCAACATCTACTATCAGCCTGGAGCAGCACGAGGAGGAGGTTCTGGTGGATCCCGTACCACCTCCAGTGGAGGTGCCAGCGGAGGAACTTTTGGATGTGGCGACCAAATTCGCGGCCCCACATACGGCTGGTCTTCCTCTCAATTCAAAGCTGGCAGCCACAGTGGACTTTCTTAATAATCAGGTGCTGCAGGAAGAAGTCCTCATCCAGGCTATGAGCCGTCACAAGGCTCCATCAAACTGCAACTCCCTCAACGTGCCTGTGGTCAATACGCCAATATGGGGCAACATCAGTGCGGCTATCCGTCAACAAGAGCTACAATTGCAGCGGATCCTGAAACTCCTCACGGCCGGTATTACCGCCTTTGCGCGGTCGGTGGACGAGGACGAGCTGAATTTGGACCAGGAAGATGCTCTGGCCTTATTGTGCGCGACCCAGCACGAAATCAACGGGTTTCGCAAAAACAGCATCCGCCCAGCACTCAACCCGAAGTTTGCAGGATTGTGCAAACCGCCGCCGCCGCCGCCGCCCCGTCAGCTCTTTGGTGAGGACCTCTCGAAGAGAGTCAAAGAGCTTGACGAACAAGCCAAAACGGTGGGGATCATGCGCTCTAAGAGTGCCCCCACACCGTCCGGCTCAAAAGCTCCATACATTCGCTCACGAGGGTCGGCCAGTGCCTCGACGAGGACTCACCCTCTAGCTCCACAACGACAACAACACCAGAACCAGCACCAAGGGTCTTTTTTAGGACAGGGTCGGCAGAGACCTTTTTGGAAATCGAAGACGCCGCGCCCTCAAGCCAACCCAGCACCTCCACGGCCACCCACACGTGTCAAGGACCGCCGGTAACCACGGAGGTGAGGGGGTCTGGTTCTCTCTTTTCTCTCTGTTTAACTTCCCATGTTGGTGGTCGTTTACGGTTGTTTTTGGATGCATGGGGTAATTTTACTGGTGATGAGTATGTGTTGCGGAATATTCAGGGGCATAAAATTGAGTTTATTAATGGCGACATTCCTCCATCCCAGCACATGCCTGGTCGTACGTTCAAATTGTCTGCTGCAGAACAGGCAGCAGGTTACAAGGAAATTTTAGGTTTGGAACAGAAGGGTGTGATTGAGAAAACAGTGCATGAGCCAATTGAATTTGTTTCGAACATATTTACTAGACCTAAGAAGGATGGAGGCTGTCGTGTCATTATTGATCTAACCCGTTTGAATACGTTTGTAACATATACTCATTTTAAAATGGATACGTTTGAAACAGCCAAATCATTGATTTCTCATGGCTGCTTTATGGCATGCATTGATTTGAGGGATGCATATTATTCAGTATCCATCCAGAAAGATGATAGAAGGTTTTTGAAATTTATCTGGATGGGGCAACTTTGGCAGTATAAGGCTTTGCCTAATGGGCTTACTACAGCCCCTAGATTGTTCACTAAATTGGTGAAGCCAATCATGGCTTATTTGAGACAACGACATCATATAGTTATGGCCTATTTAGATGATGTCTTTATTGTGGGCCACACCCTGCAATTGGCTGAACAGGGTGTTGCAGCTGCTGTCAATATATTTCAACAATTAGGATTCATTGTCCATCCAGAGAAATCAAAGTTCTGCCCTGCCCAGGTAATTAATTACCTAGGGTTCACGGTGAACTCAATGAGCATGAGGATAACTATACCAATTAACAAAATTGAGGAAGTCACTAAGGTGTGCAGAGATTTAATTGGCACCAATATACCATCGATTCGGCATACAGCCACAGTAATTGGCAAGTTAGTGGCTTTGTTTCCGGCAGCACGATATGGACCTTTGCATTATCAGAATTTGCAAAGAGCTAAAATTACTGCGTTAAAATGGAACGCTGGTCATTACGATCGATCTATGCAGCTGCCGTCCGAAGCGATAACTGAGTTGCAATGGTGGGTGTGTCACATTAGCAACTCATTTAAGCCTGTCAGGGAGGCTAATCCGGTGGTATATTTACAGACTGATGCAAGCTCCAATGGCTGGGGAGCTACTGATAATTGCTCTAGTTGTGGGGGTAGATGGGACACCCTTGAGGCATCGATGTTGTTGACTCAAGGGATTAACTATTTGGAGTTGCTGGCAGCATTCCACGGACTTCGTGCATATTGTTCCAAGCTTGTTGGAGCACACGTCCGTCTCCAAATAGACAACACCACAGCTGTGGCATATTTAAACCATATGGGTGGTACCAGGTCAGTTTCGTGTGACAAATTGGCTAACTCAATTTGGCTCTGGTGTATTCAAAGAGACATTTGGATTTCAGCTACCTATTTGCCAGGTGAGCTTAATACTGTGGCGGACACCAGGTCACGCAAATTTAATGACAACATTGAATGGATGTTGCATCCTGAGATTTTTGCTAAAGTCACAGCCAAATTTGGTAAACCGGACATTGACCTTTTTGCGTCACGGTTGAACCATCAGGTACCAGCCTACGTTTCATGGGAACCAGATCCTGGGGCAATAGCACTAGATGCATTCTCGCTGGACTGGGGGAATTGGGTTTTCTATGCCTTCCCTCCGTTTTGCCTCATCAGTCGGGTATTGCGAAAGATTCAGGCAGATGCTGCCAAGGGCATCCTTATTATACCCGACTGGCCCACACAGCCTTGGTATCCGGTGGTCTTTGACATGCTCAACGAACCTTGGGTCCTTTTGAAGGGTTGCCCACAATTGGTTACTCACCCTGTCTCATACCCCGCAGATGCTAGGCTATGTTTAGCCTCACATATCCGCCACTATGTCAAGGTGACGGCACGCATCAGAGGAATGGAGAGATACCTGCTTGTCACTCATAAGAGACCTCATCATCGAGTGACAGTCCAGACGATATCCAGGTGGCTTCGAGTCGTCTTGGGTAAGTCAGGTATCGACACTAATGTGTTCAAGTCTCATTCCACCAGGGCTGCATCGACGTCAGCGGCGAGGGTCATGGAGGTGCCCATTGACCAAATTCTCGCCACAGCAGGATGGGCGAATGAAGCTGTGTTCCAGCGTTTTTATAACAAGCCTGTTGCTGCTCCTCTACAGTTCGCAGAAGCCGTGCTGAATGCAGGTCAAGAACGTGGAGATGTCCCCGCATGAGGGGTTTTTGATTTGTTATTAATAAATATGCTTTTGTTTTGCAGTATGAGCTATTGAGCCAGTTTGTTCCTCCCATCCATCCCTGGTAGTGGTGTGTCAGCATGGACGTGGTCCAGGGCGTGTAATCACAGAAGCTTTGAAGTCTTCACGAAGTCACTCACGTGACTCCGAAATGAAATAGTAAGATTGAACGAGAACTTACCAGTTCGAAGGTTGATCTTTATTTCATGAGGAGTCGAAGTGAGGGATTTCGTGCCCTCCTCGCCCAACCCTCAATCACCTTCATCTGGTAATCTTAGTCAATTCAATCATACTATGCGAAGTCATTTCTATTGTTGGTTCTGTGATTCCACGCCGCTACTTTGAAGTATGTCGAGCATGCGCGCCGGCGGGCTCTTCACGAAATCCCTCACTTCGACTCCTCATGAAATAAAGATCAACCTTCGAACTGGTAAGTTCTCGTTCAATCTTACTATTCTCTGCCACAGAAGGTAGTTGAGGCCAGTTCATTGGCTATATTTAAGAGGGCGTTAGATGTGACACTTGTGGCTAAAGGGATCAGGGGGTATGGAGAGAAGGCAGGTACGGGATACTGAGTTGGATGATCAGCCATGATCACATTGAATGGCGGTGCAGGCTCGAAGGGCCGAATGGCCTACTCCTGCACCTATTTTTCTATGTTTCTAAGTTGAATCTAATCGAATCTAAAAAAAACAACCTCTACATCGCGCGACGATGGGAGTAAAGAAAGGACCATTCATACCCTGCAGGCGTTGCATAATATCGCATGCACCAGGACGTGTTGCTTGTCCCCAGCGCATGGCTGTCTGCGATGTCAGGGTACACCACTCCGATCCTGTAGGCTTCGCACCGGTCAACCCTCACCTCCCAGTAGTGTCGGCCTCGAGCCGGTAGCGTTTCCCCGAGAACAGCAGAGCACCTGTGGAAAGAGTGCAGTTACCCAGGAGACCAAGCAGCGTGGACCGGACGCAGCCTGCAGCGGCACAGAGCAGCGGTGGAACGCGCTGGGCAGCTTACAACCCAGCGCTATGAAACTACCACCGGAAATTGGAGGAGCAGCACCTCATATTCCGCTTGGGCAGTCTGCACCCTAGTGGCATAAACATTGAATTCTCCCAATTCTGTTAGCCCTTGCTGTCTCCTCCCCTTCCTAGCTCTCCCTCAACCCTCGGGCTCCTCCTCCTCCTTTTTCCTTTCTTCTCCCCGTCCCCCCCCCTCCCCCCCTCCATCAGTTTGAAGAAGGGTCTCGGCCCAAAACGTTGGTAAATTTCCTTTGCTCCATATAGGTATGTTACAAAACTTACCTTTAGCGGCGGTGCACTTCTGCCGCTCCCCGTGTGCGCGACTTTAGCGCCTGTCAGAGGGGGGCGGGCTTAAAGTGCCGATTTTCACCAGACCAGGATAATCGATGAATGTCGGGCGATTTAATTGCGGAAGAAAAATCGCTCCGACATTTCATCCATTAAGGTATTTTTAAATTACTCTAAGTTATTTGTTAACTAGAGTAATTTAAAAATCACCTTCAAAAGCCGTGACCGCAGACAACCGGAAGCATTTTGCGTAGGGGAGAAAAAAAGGTAAATACTTTATTTTTTTATTAAAAGTTGGTTTTTTGGGAGGCATAAATACTATTTTAATGTTGCGAAATGGGGTCCCCAAAAAATGTATGAACCCCCAGTATTTTCCCCCCCGACTTCACCGCTAACCGCAACGTTCCAATCCACCGCATTCCGCTAAAACCCACTCGCTAGTTGACTTAAATGGCCATTTATTTACAGGCATTAAACACTAAATTCCTTCCATTTGGCCCAGAAATTCATGAAAATGAGATTTAAAAATTATGTTATATTGTGGATTATTGTGTGAATGTTATTTGGATACTTAGGCAATTAAAAAAAAGTTTATCTTTTCTTAAGAAATTGATAGATGTTTAGATCTACTCATTGAATTTTGTAATTAGCTACAATTAGATAACTAACTAATTATATACTTTAATTTCAGGTAATCCAAGTAAGATTGTTTAATATTTGTTTCAGAATGCTTCAATCTATAATGACTGAAAATTTCATTGAGTTCTCTTAATTTTTAATAAAGTTATGGGCTTTTAAATTTTCCAGATCACAGCTTTTGAGTTAAGTCAATTGAAAGGCAATGGGAAGCAAGATACTCATTTCCGAGCATGAAAATGGCCATAACTTTCTTAATACTGAAGATATGAAAGTAAATTAGGTGTCAAATTAAACTTCTTGTTATGCTTTATCTGATGGGATAAATTGCAGACTTGATTTTTAAAATCTCAAAATTTTGTAACATTGCTACTCCATAAATGCTGCTGCACCTGCTGAGTTTCTCCAGCACTTTTGTCTCCCAGCGCTATGAATATTGATTTCGATAACTACAAGTAACCCTTGCATCCCCTCTCTCTCCCCCCTCCCCCCCCCCACCCAAGTTTTGCTCTCCTGCTGATTAATTTTACTTTATATGCCTCGTTGTCAACTTCCTCCCACCCATCAAGAACCATTAGCGTCACAGAGTCATAGAGTGACACAGTGTGGAAACAGGCCCTTCGGCCCAACTCACCCACACCAACCAACTATGTCCCAACTACACTAGTCCCACTTGCCTGCGCTTGGTCCATATCCCTCCAAACTTGTCCTATCCATGTACCTATCCAACTGTTTCTTAAACGTTGTTTAACGTTACCTCGTGTTCCATGCACCCACCACCCTCTGTGCGAAAAAGTTACCCCTCGGATTTCTATTAAACCTCACCTTGATCCCATGTCCTCTGGCCCTCGATTCCCCTACTCTGGGTAAGAGACTCTGTGCATCTACCCGATCTATTCCTCTCGTGATTTTGTACACCTCTATAAGATCTCCCCTCATCCTCCTGCGCTCCAAGGAATAGAGACCCAGCCTACTCAACCTCTCCCTATAGCTCACACCCTCTAGTCCTGGCAACATCCTCGTAAATTTTTCCTGCACCCTTTCAAGCTTGACAATATCTTTCCTATAACATGGTGCATAGAACTGAACACAATATTCTAAATGCGGTCTCACCTACGTCTTATCATTGTTATTTTTTTGTTTATCTTTCTTTCATTTGGTCATTGTCTATATCTTTCATTTCCATTTCCCCTGACTCTCAGTCTGAAGAAGGGCATCGACAAATGCAACATGACCTCCCAACATCTGTACTCAATACTCTGACTGATGAAGGCCAAAGTCCCTTTTTGACCACCTTATCTACCTGTGACTCGACCCTCATTCTATAGATAAGACACAAAATGCTGGAGTAACTCAGCGGGACGGGCAGCATCTCTGGAGAGAAGGAATGGATGACATTTTGGATCGAGGCCCTTCTTCAGAAGTCTGAAGAAGGGTCTCGACCCGAAACATTCCTTCGCTCCATAGATGGTGCCTGTCCCGCTGAGACAGGCACCATCTGTCTCTATCTGTCGCTATCTTCGATGGAGAATGGAAGTCTAGAGCTTGGCCAGGGTGACCCTGCATCACTGCAGGACAACGGGCCTTTATGGCCCGCAGCACTTAAAGCAACTTGGACACTACAAAATGGTGCTAAAACCTGGCGATTCTTGTATAAGGCCTTACTGGACTAATTACATACACTTTGTACTTAATCGGGGGAATGTGCTTCAGTATTGTAATACTTTACTAAACTGTATGCAATAAAATAATTTCACCGTACCTCTGTACATGTGATAATAAAGAACCATTGAACCATTAATTACATGGAAGGTAGACAATGGACAATAGGTGCAGGAGTAGGCCATTTGGCCCTTCAAGCCAGCACCGCCATTCAATGTGATCATGGCTGATCATCCCCAATCAGTACCCTGTTCCTGCCTTCTCCCCATATACCCTGACTCCGCTATCTTTAAGAGCCCTATCTAGCTCTCTCTTGAAAGCATCCAGGTAACCTGCCTCCACCGACCTCTGAGGCAGAGATTTGCACAGACTCACCACTCTCTGTGTGAAAAAGTGTTTCCCCGTCTCCGTTCTAAATGGCTTACCCCTTATTCTTAATATGTGGCCGTGGTTCTGGACTCCCCCAACATCGGGAACATGTTACCTGCCTCTGGCGTGTCCAAACCCTTAACAATCTTGCATGTTTAAATAAGATCCCCTCTCATCCTTCTAAATTCCAGAGTGTACAAGCCCAGCCGCTCCAATCAATCAACATACGACAGTCCCGCCATTAACCTGATGAACCTACACTGGTTCCCATTTGAGGATGAATGTCCTTCCTCAAATGGGGACACCAAAGCAACTCACAATACTCCAGGTGTGGTCTCACTAGGACCCTGTACAACTGCAAAAGGACCTCCTATACTCAACTCCTCTTGTTATGAAGGCCAGACACGCAAAGGTAGGCATTTACACAATTACAAAATGATTAGCGCAAAGAATTCAAAGGTCTTTTATTGTCACGTGTACCAATTAAGGTACAGTGATATTCAAATTTGCCCTGACCTTTTAGAAATACAGCATGGCCAAAGGCCCTTTGGCCCATCGAGTCCATCGATCACCGGTACTCACTAGTTGTATGTTATCTCACTAACGCATTAATTCCTCGCAAACTAGGGGCGATTCACAAAGGCCAATTCACCGACAAAACCTTTTGGTTGTGGGAGGAAACCCAAGCACCCAGAGGAAATTTGTGGAATTCCCTGCCACAGAGGGCAGTGGAGGCCATGTCACTGGATGGATTTAAGAGAGAGTTAGATAGAGCTCTAGGGGCCAGTGGAGTCAAGGGATATGGGGAGAAGGCAGGCACGGGTTATTGATTGGGGACGATCAGCCAATATCACAATGAATGGCGGTGCTGGCTTGAAGGGCCGAATGGCCTCCTCCTGCACCTATTTTCTATCTTTCTATGTTTCTATGAAACCCACGTGGTTATGGTGAGAACGTACAAACTCCATACAGACAGCACCAATGGTCAGGAGTGAAACCGGGTCTCTGGCGCTGTGAGGCAGAAACGCTACCGCTGCGCCACCGCACTGCACTGTTATCCTCTTTTTTTCTCCTCGAACCTTCTCATCAGCCCGCCAATACTTTCCTCCCCTCCCAAATGCTGGAACTTCTGTTGACTGCACACTCAGTCTTAACTAGAAATATCGAGAACGCAGCTTGAGTTAGAATCAGAGATCATTTCTTTAGTCAGAGGGTGGTGAATCTGTGGAAGCCGTCAATGGTTATTGTAAGGCAGAGATTGATAGATTCTTGATTAGTACATGTGTCAGGGGTTATGGGGAGAAGGCAGGAGAATAGGGTTGAGAGGGAGAGATAGATCAGCCTTGATTGAATGGCGGAGTAGACTTGATGGGCTGAATGGCATAATTCTGCTCCTATCACTTATGAAAATATGAATTTACTTATAAATTAAAATGTCCTATTCGTACAGTTGATGCTTCATGATTCCACTTTTGAAGAAGGAGTGATGACATTTTCAGTGCAAGCAGAATGTACAGGATAATTCAAAGTCTACAGAGAGATTTTCAAAGTCTACAGAGAGATTTGGGCCATTTGGAAGAGTGGGCTGAAAGATGGCAGATGGAGTTTAATGCTGATAAGTGTGAGGTACTACATTTTAGCAGGACAAATCAAAATAGGACGTACATGGTAAATGGTAGCGAATTGAGGAATGCTGAGGAACAGAGGGATCTAGGAATAACTGTGCATAGTTCCCTGAAGGTGGAATCGCATGTAGATAGGGTGGTAAAGAAAGCTTTTGGTGTGCTGGCCATTATAAATCAGAGCATTGAATATAGGAGTAGGGAAGTAATGTTAAAATTGTACAAGGCATTGGTGAGACTAATTCTCGAGTATGGTGTACAATTTTGGTCGCCTAATTATAGGAAGGATGTCAACAAAATAGAGAGAGTACAGAGGAGATTTACTAGAATGTTGCCTGGGTTCCAGCAACTAAGTTACAGAGAAAGGTTGAACAAGTTAGGTCTTTATTCTTTGGAGCGCAGAAGGTTAAGGGGGGACTTGATTGAGGTCTTTAAAATGATGAAAGGGATAGACAGAGTTGACGTGGATAAGCTTTTCCCATTGAGGGTAGGGAAGATTCAAACAAGAGGGCATGACATGAGAATTAAGGGACAGAAGTTTAGGGGTAACATGAGGCGGAACTTCTTTACTCAGAGAGTGGTGGCTGTGTGGAATGATCTTCCAGCAGAAGTGGTGGAGGCAGGATCGATTTTAACATTTAAAAGTAAAGTGGATAGGTATATGGACAGGAAGGGAATGGAGGGGTATGGTCTGAGTGCAGGTAGATGGGACTAGGGGAAAATAAATGGTCGGCACAGACTGGAAGGGCCGAGAAGGCCTGTTTCCGTGCTGTAATTGTTATATGGTTATATGGTTATAATCAATTGACACGGAATATGCACACAAAATGCTGGAGTAAATCATCGGGACAGGCAGCACCTCTGGAGAGAAGGAATGGGTGACATTTCAGGTCGAGACCCTTCTTTAGACTGAGGGTCAGGGGAGTGAGAGGCATGGAGATATGGAAGGGTAAGGTGCGAAAACAGATCAAAGAGGACAGTGATCAAGGAAATGCTTCATAATTCCACTTTTGAAGAAGGAGTGCAGAGATTTTCAGCGCAAGCAGAATGTACAGGCAGCATCTCTGGAGAGAAGGAATGGGTGACGTTTCAGGTCGAGACCTTTCTGCAGACTGAGACCTACATGACATGGAATATGTCTTTTGGCAGCAGGTTAAATTGTTGCAGGAACAGTCATATGACCTGCGGGCAGACTGTGAGGGGAAACTGAATCCCGGTGATTGAACCACCAGACGGCGGCCCAGAGGAGCCACTCTGATGAGGTAATGACTTGGCTCGCGGCCCTGGTGTTTGTCATCAGAGCATGAGTTACCTCAAGTCCATTGGGAAGACAGATATTCATCATTTCGGAAATTTATACCTTGGAAACTTTTTTGGTGAAGAAACAACTTCTTTGTTACGCATTCCTTTGCTGGAGGAATAACGTGCCTATTGTGGCATGCCTGCCTGTTCGCCATTAAAGCAGAGCTATAAATGGTCTACTTTTTAACAGTTGTATAATGTAATTGAGAGAGTGCTCGTACAATTTTGCCGCAGGTTAGATACTGAATGGTAGCAATACCAATTACTCGAAACTTTTTAAAGTACTTTCGCTGGGACTTTGAAATTACATTTATTAAAATTCCACAAATAAAGCTATAATTTAACTTGAGACTTTAGAAGCAGGCCCTTCGACCCACTGAGTCCGCGCCGACCAGCGATCACCCTGGAGTGGAAGACTGCAACCTTCACACACACAGAGAGTGGTGGGTCTCTGGAACTCTCTGCCACAGAGGGTAGTTGAGGCCAGTTCATTGGCTATATTTAAGAGGGAGTTAGATGCGGCCCTCGTGGCTAAGGGGATCAGGGGGTATGGAGAGAAGGCAGGTACGGGATACTGAGTTGGATGATCAGCCATGATCATATTGAATGGCGGTGCAGGCTCGAAGGGCCGAATGGCCTACTCCTGCACCTAATTTCTATGTTTCTATGGTTCACGTGGCCCATCGTGTTTCGACTAATGCAATCGACTCGACACAGTGCACAAACGGAAGATCAAATAGAACAAGTTGTCCGACAATTTTAGGCTGTGCACGCCACACGAAAGAAGAAGAAGACGCAGAAGTAATCACCCTGTACACTTGCACTATCCTGCACACTGGGGACAATTTACAATTTGATCTGTATGTCTTTGGAGCATGGGAGGAAACCGATGCACTCGGAGAAAGCCCTCCTGGTCATGGGGAGGACGTACAAACTCCATACAGACAGCGCCCGTAGTCGGGATTGAACCCCGGTCCCTGGTGCTGTAAGGCAGCAACTCTGCCGGTGTGCCACCGTACCCTGTTGCTTTACAGATTTTATATGTCTGAACGATGTTGGTGAAATAGCTCCAGCGACCTGCAGAGCCCTGGAATGAGCAGGGACACACTTGCACTCTTGGTCGCTAAAGGGCCTGTCCCACCAGCATGCAACTCTATGCGATTAGCATGACCTAACGTGGTCGCTTGAGCTGTCCAGCGTCGCGGGGCCGGCCCCACTTCGATCGCCGGAGCCGTGCGGAATTGTGCGGAGTTCGTCCTGAGTTCGTCCCGAGACCGCGCGGGGCTCCGAAAAACCGACTATGTCCAAAAATTCCGCACGGCAACGGCTTGTCGGCTCGCAGTCGCCTCGACATTTACACACCGCCCCGACATCGTGCCTCCGTGACCCTGTGTGTGTGTGTGTGTGTGTGCGCCTCGGTGCCCCTCTCTGTGTGCCCCTCTCTGTCCTGGCGAACTTACCTTGGACTTCGCTCCAAGTTCGCCTCACTTTGCGCCACTCACCCAACCTCCGCGCGGCCCCTACTGCCGGTTTGGTTGCGCTTGCCGCATGCAGACGCATGCTGGTGGGAACGGCCCTGTACAGGGGATCACCCGACCTCCGCGCGGCCCCCGCTTCTAGTTTGATCGCGCTCATCGCATAGAGTTGCATGCTGGTGGGACAGGCCCTTAATTATCTGAACACACGGTGGTGGAGGAACACAGCTGCTCAGGCAGCGTCTGTGGAAGGAATTGGAAGACAACATTTTGGGTCGTGACCCTTACTTCAGTCTGGTCCTTCCGCAGTTGCTGCTTGGATCTGCTGGGTTCATCCAAGACATTTGTGCTTTGCTCCAGATCGCCACATCTATAGTTTTGTGAGTCTCTTTGCTACTTATCTGGGTCTGCTGGGTTTCAGCGAAAGGACGGTCACATTAGAATGAGAACCAGGAATGTCATAAGCTCATAAGTTGTAGATGCAGAATTAGACCATTCGGCCCATCAAGTCTACTCCGCCATTCAACCATGGCTGATCTATCTTTTCCTCCTAACCTCCACTCCTTTTTCAAAAGTGGAATCATGAAGCATTCTCTCCATCAACTGCATGGCTAGGACATTTTAATTTATAAATAAAATCATAGGTTCACAAGTGATAGGAGCAGAATTAGGCCATTCAGCCCATCGAGTCTACTCCGCCATTCTATTTTATCCTTTTATCCGTTTTTTTTCCATTTTACCCTTCTGTTAATTATCGTGTTGCACAGGGAGCCAAATGCAACAGAATTTCGTTTGGAATTACATATATCAATGTATTTCTAAATGACAATAAAGTTTGTTTGACTTTGACTTGACTTGACTTGACAATCATGGCTGATCTATCTCTCCCTCCCAACCCCATTCTCCTGCCTTCTCCCCATAACCCCTGATACCCGCACTAATCAAGAATTTGTCAATCTCCGCCTTAATAATATACATTGACTTGGCCTCCACAGCCGTCAGTGGCAATGAATTCCACAGATTCACCACCCTCTGACAAAGAAATCCCTCCTCACCTCCTTTCTAAAGCTACGTCCTTTTATTCTGAGGCTGTGGCCTCTGTTCCTAGAGTCTCTTATGACCTGGATACTCCCAATCGAGCCGAAACCGAATCGTCGATGAAACTTCCTTGCAGCTCAGGAGGATGAGGGGTGGTCTTATAGAGGCGTACAAAATCATGAGAGGAATAGATCGGGTAAACGCAGAACCTCTTGCCCAGAGTAGGGGAATCAAGAACCAGAGGACATTGGTTTAAGGTGAAGGGGGAAAGGTTTAATAGGAACTTGAGGGGTAACTTCTTCACGCAAAAGGTTGTGGGCGTATGGAACGAGCTGCCGGATGAGGTAGTTGAGGCAATTACCTCATCTGGGCGTTTAAGAAACATTTAGACAGGTACATGGAGAGGACAGGTTTAGGGGGATATGGGCCAAAGGCAGGCTGGTGGGACTAGTGTAGCTGGGACATGTTGGTCGGTGTGGGCATATATGACTCAATGACTATGAAACAATCACTGCCTTTTAATAATCTTGTTCAGTTTCCCTGGTTTGGGTAATGTCGGGCCTCTGCTGGAGATTCCACCTCATTTAATCGTCCCCTTACTCCTATTTAATAGTTTTGTATGCTCGCTATCATGACACACCTGAGAGGATTGGAGGAAGATTTAAAAGCAAAATGAAATGAATGACTGGGACAGTCAGAGACACGAGAGTTCAGAATTTACCAAACGTGGAATGGCTTTACTCTAGTAATCACTCAACCTAAAGACTGTCATTTGCTCGGAAGACGGACACAAAATGCTGGAGTAAAGGGCCTGTCCCACATGGCCGGCATTTGCGCGTAATTTACGCGTCGCGACGCATGACACGCGCGTCGTGACACTCACGTGGCGCGCGCATGGTGTGTGGTGACGTAGGCAATGACGCGTGGTCACGCACAGCGCCCCAGGATTTTGGGATGTACAAAATCTTCGCTCGCCACCTGCGTGACGTGCAAATGACGGCAAAGTGGGACAGGCCCTTCACTCAGCGGGTCAGATAGCATCTCTGGAGAAAAGGAATAGGTGCCGTTTCGGGTCGAGACCCATCTCAGACTGGTTCCTCCCCAAATGCTGCCTGGTCTGCCAGGTTCTACTGCCCTTTCGTGCCATGTCCCAGGTCCTTTTCCCCCAATATGCTTCCGTAGAGAAAGGTGTCCATTATTGTCGATTGACCTCTATATCCGAGTAAGGGATTACAGAGAATTCAAGTTTTATTGTATAAGTATTGACTGTCATAACGTTTGGCATTTGGACAGGTACATGAATAGGATAGGTTTGGAGGGGTGTGGGTCAAATGCCGGCAGGTGGGACTAGTGTAGATGGGACATGTTGGTTAGTGTGGGCAAGTTGGGCCGAAGGGCCTGTTTCCACGCTCTCTCACTATGACCCAAAGTAGTAGAAACAAAGAATTGCAGATGTTGGTTAATAAACAAAAGGACACAAAGTGCTGGAGTAACTCAATAGACAATAGGTGCAGGAGTAGGCCATTCGGCTCTTAGAGCCAGCACCGCCATTCACTGTGATCATGGCTGATCATCCCCAATCAGTACCCCGTTCCTGCCTTCTCACCATATCCCCTGACTCCGCTATCTTTAAGAGCTCTATCTAACTCTCTCTTCAAAGCATCCGGAGGATTGGCCTCCACCACCCTCTGAGGGAGAGAATTCCACAGACTCACAAGTCTCTGGGTGAAAACGTTTTTTGTCATCTCCATTCTAAATGGCCTACCCCTTATTCTTAAACTGTGGCCCTTGGTTCTGCATTCCCCTAACAACGGGAACACATTTCCTGCCTCTAGCGTGTCCAATCCCTTTATAATCTTATATGTTTCAATAAGATCCTCTCTCATCCTTCTAAACTCCAGAATATACAAGCCCAGCCGCTCCATTCTCTAAGCATACGACAGTCCCGCCATCCCGGGAATTAACCTTGTGAACCTACACTGCACTCCCTCAATAGCAAGAATGTCCTTCCTCAAATTTAAAGACCAAAACTGCACACAATACTCACAAGGGGCTTGTACAACTGCAGAAGGACCTCTTTGCTCCTATACTCAACTACTCTTGTTATGAAGGCCAACATGCCATTCGCTTTCTTCACTGCCTGCTGTACCTGCATGATTACTTTCAGTGACTGATGAACAAGGACCCCGAGATCCCGTTGTACTTCCTCTTTTCCCAACTCGACACCATTCAGATAATAATCTGCCTTCCTGTTGTTGCCACCAAAGTGGATAACCTCACATTTACCCACATTAAACTGCATCCGACATGCATCTGCCCACTCATCCAACCTGTCCAAGTCATCCTACATCCTCATAGGATCCTCCTCACAGTTCACAATGCCACCTAGGTATGTGTCATCTGCAAATTTGTTAATGTTGCTTTTAATCCCTTCATCTAAATCATTAATGTGTATTGTAAACAGCTGCGGTCCCAGCAACGAGCCTTGCGGTACCCCACTAGTCACAGCCTGCCATTCTGAAAGGGACCCGTTAATCCTTACTCTTTGTTTCCTGTCTGCCAACCAATTTTCTCAGCGGGCCCAGGCAGCATCTCTGGAGAATTTGGACAGGTAATGTTTCGGGTCGGGACCCTTCTTCAGACTCTCGGTCTGGAACTGGGCCTGGGATCCGGGTGAGTTGACAGCCCCAGCCTGCGAGCGGCAGTGGAGGCGGCAGTAGGTACGGCCTGGAAGAGGCCAGGGAGGCGGTGCAGGCCGGGGTAGGTGTCGGCAGCCCAGCTTGAAGGTGAATGTCTGCCATAACCATTATAAAGAGTTCCATGGGTTTACTGCATAGTGGAGTTGTGCTTTTCATGTTATACTGCCTTTGGTGTTTATTTACAGGAAAAACGTTGAAACATGCCCTTCACACCAAAGGGTCCACACCGACCATCACTCTCCCGTCCACACTAGTTCTATGTTATCTCACTTTTAGTTTAGAGATACAGCGCGCAAACAGGCCCTTCGGCCCACCGGGTCCGCTCCGACCCGCACATTAACACTATCCTATGCCCACTGGAGGCAATTTTTTTTGAACCAAGCCAATTAACCTACAAACCTGTATGTCTTTGGGACGTGGGAGGAAACCGGAATGCCCGGAGGAAACCCACACGATCACGGGGAGAACGTGCAAACTCCACGCAGATAGTGCCCGAGGTCAGGATTAAACCCGGGGCTGTGGCTACTCACTCAGACAGTGGACTCTCACTCTCCATTGCCAGATCATCAAAGTGAATTACTGTCCCATCTTCAGACAACTGCATGTTCGGCGGGACTGTCTCTTTGTTCAGATGAAAGCGAGTACCTGTTCAGCGACAAATTATTTTATAAGAAAGGTATTAAAACAATTCTTTTAACAACTTTTTAGTTTGGTTCAGCTTATGGTCACGTGTACAGAAGTACAGTGAAAAGCTTTTGTTGCGTGCTATCCAGTCAGCAGAACGTGATTACAATTGAGCCATCAACAGTGTACAGATACATGATAAAGGGAATAACGTTTAGTGCAACAGTAAGTCCAGTAAAGTCCAATTAAACATACTCTGAGGTTCTCCAGTGAGATGGATGGTACCTCCGATATGGTTTGATTTGACTGGGTAACTTGCAGAATAACCTTAGTTTAGTAAAGGCCCTGTCCCACTTACGTGTCCTTGGCATGCAAATTACACGACCTCGTCGTCGCGTTGAGGCGCTCGGGCATCGTGTTGCCGAGCGGGGCCGGTCCCACTGAGAAGCGCGGAGGGGTATGGAGTATCGCGCGGCGCTACAGGATTTTGTACCCAACAAAATCTTCGCGCGCCACCGGCCTGTCACGTAACTGACGGCCAAAGTGGGACAGGCCCAAGACCCTGGCGCGACGCAACGCCTCACCTCCAACAGCAGCAGAAGCAGGCAAACGATCGTCGAACTCAGGCTGGGGTTCCGGATCCGCCCCCACTTCTACTCCCAGAGCGGGGCCAAGAAAATCGAAGATGGACACAAAATGCTGGAGTAACTCAACGGGACCGGCAGCATCTCTGGAGAGAAGCAATGGGTGACGTTTCGGGATAGACACTTCTTTCAGATTGAAGAAGGGTCTCAACCCGAAACATCACTCCAGAGATCCTGTGTTCCCGCTGAGTTACGCCTGCATTTTGTGTCCATCTTCAAATGGCGTCACGCGCTCCAGTCGGCTATGCGGGCGCATGAAGACGCACACGACTCTCGTGGGACCGTCGCGCCTCATCGTGACGACAAGCTCATGTAATTAGCGTGCCAAGGACTCCTAAGTGGGACAGGGGCTTTAGTTTAGTTTAATTTATCGTACAGCGAAAAGCTGTTATTGCCCGCAAACCAGTCAACGGAAAGACAATATTACAATCGAGCCGACACGGTTTACAGATCCATGATAAAAGGAATAACGTTTAATGCAAGTGAAAGTCCAGATTAAAGATAGTCTGAGGGTCTCCAATGGGGTAGATACTACCTCAGGACCGCTCTTCAGTTGTTGATGGGATCAGTCAGTTGCCTGGCAACAGCTGGGTAGAAACTGTCCCTAATTCTGGAGGTGTGTGTTTTGACACTTCTGTACCTCTTGCCTAATGGGATAAGATACATCTTTCAAGGTGTAAAATGGAGACGCAATGAAAGTAAATTGAATTCTCCAATTTTAGGTAACTAACCTACCCACCACACCCCCACCCCCCTCTCATTTATCCCCCTTCTCACATGGATTCACACCCAAATTTGTCTCCTTCCCCCTCTACGGAGGGCGAAGGGACTATTTCATAGAAACATAAAAAATAGGTGCAGGAGGAGGCCATTCGGCCCTTCGAGCCAGCACCGCCATTCATTGTGATCATGGCTGATTGTCCCCTATCAATAACCCGTGCCTGCCTTCTCCCCATATCCCTTGACTCCACTGGCCCCTAGAGCTCTATCTAACTCTCTCTTAAATCCATCCAGTGACTTGGCCTCCACTGCCCTCTGTGGCAGGGGATTCCATAAATTCACAACTCTCTGGGTGAAAACGTTTTTTCTCACCTCAGTCTTAAATGACCTCCTCTTTATTCGCCCCTGGTTCTGGACTCACCCAACATTGGGAACATTTTTCCTGCATCTAGCTTGTCCAGTCCTTTTATAATTTTATATGTTTCTATAAGATTTCCCCCTCATCCTTCTAAACTCCAGTGAATACAAGCCTAGTCTTTTCAATGTTCCAGTTTCTGCAAAGTTAAGTTGAGTTTAGAGTTACAGCGCGGAAACAGGCCCTTTGGCTCGCCGAGTCCGTGCTGGCCAGCGCTCCCAGTACACTAACAGTAAGGAAGAAGAGAGAAGGAATGGGTGACCTTGAAGAAGGGTCTCGACCCGAAACGTCACCCATTCCTTCTCTCCAGAGATGCCGCCTGTCCCGCTGAGCTGCTCCAGCATTTTGTGTCCATCTTCGTCTTTGGAGTGTGGGAGGAAACCGGAGCACCTGGGGAAAACCCACGTGGTCACGGGCAGAGCGTACAAACTCCGTACAGACAGCACCCGTAGTCAGGATCGAACCGGGGGTCTGTAAAAGGCAGCAACTCTACCGCTGCACCACCACAGTCTAAAGTCTAAAATAGATGAAAGGACTCCGGTCATCGTGCTTTTCCATTTCAAACAGTTCAACAATAGGCAGGATTCTCTCTCCCTCTCTCTTACTTTTAGTGGAAATCAGTGCAGGTTTGCTGATGTCACTAGGTCCAAGACTGTTCACGGCTTTAACAAAGAATAGGAAGTTCTCCATGGGCGGCAGGCTGACTGTCTGCTCACATCCTCGGATCCCTGCCACAGATCTGAAAGAAAAAAAATAAGAAGCCAAATGGAAGTCGTAAAACCGCAGCGTTACTAATGGTCCTGGATGCAAGCAGGGCCCGGTTTCTCTGGGGCTGTCACCGTGCCAAAACTTCCCAACTTCCCTTTATTTAAGTCACGGAATGTCGAAGTTGCTGGCTTGTCCTTGCCTCGGGGCGTTGGCTCGAAGGGCCTGTTTCCCTGCTGTATCTCTAACTTCTAAAGGTTTCTCTATTCAATCTCTGGGGTTTTAGAGAACATAATTCAAGCTTGTCCAACCTCTCCTCAAACGCTCTAATCCAGGCAAAATGTGCTGGAGTAACTCAGCGGGTCAGGCAGCATCTAGATAAATGTGAGGTTATCCACTTTGGCGGCAAAAAACAAGGGGGCAGATTATTATCTCAATGGGGTTAGGTTAGGTAAGGGTGAGGTGCAGCGAGACCTGGGTGGCCTTGTACACCAGTCACTGAAAGTTGGCGTGCAGGTACAGCAGGCAGTGAAGAAAGCTAATGGAATGTTGGCCTTCATAACAAGGGGATTTCAGTATAGGAGTAAAGAGGTTCTTCTGCAGTTGTATAGGGCTCTGGTGAGACCACATCTGGAGTATTGTGTACAGTTTTGGTCTCCTAATTTGAGGAAGGACATCCTTGTGATTGAGGCAGTGCAGCGTAGGTTCATGAGATTGATCCCTGGGATGGCGGGACTGTCATATTAGGAAAGATTGAAAAGACTAGGCTTGGATTCACTGGAGTTTAGAAGGAGGAGGGCAGTGGAGGTCAAATCACTGGATGGATTTAAGAGAGAGTTAGATAGAGCTCCAGGGGCTAGTGGAATCAAGGGACACTGCTACAGACTGAATGGCGTGCGTTACCATGTCGACGAGCAGTGATGGCAAATACTGCCCTTTTTGCTCCTTTCTGGTCGGCAATGATCACATTACTTCTTTTTTTTTGTCAAGTCAGAGTATAGAAGTGAGATCGATCGTTTGACCAAATGGTGCCAGCACAATAACCTGGCTCTCAACTCAACACCAGCAAAACCAAGAAATTGATTGTGGACTTTGGAAGGGATAGGATGGGGACCCACAGTCCTGTTTATGGGTCGATGGTTGAAAGGGTCAAGAGCTTCAAATTCCTGGGCGTGCACATCTCTGAAGATCTCTCCTGGTCCGAGAACACTGATGCAGTTATTAAGGAAAGCACATCAGCGCCTCTACTACCTGAGAAGATTACGGAGAGTCGGTATGTCAGGGAGGACTCTCTCGAACTCCTACAGGTGCACAGTAGAGAGCTTGCTGACCGGTTGCATCGTGGCTTGGTTCGGCAACTCGAGCGCCCCAGGAGTGGAAAAGACTGCAAAAAGTCCTAATCACCTCCCAGCCCGTGATCGGCTCTGGCCTCCTTACCATCGAGGGGATCTATCGCAGTCGCTGCCTCAAAAAGGCTGCCAGCATCATCAAGGACCCACACCACCCTGGCCACACACTCATCTCCCTGCTGCCTTCGGGTAGAAGGTACAGGAGCCTGAAATCTGCAACATCCAGGTTCAGGAATAGCTGCTTCCCCACAGCCATCAGGCTATTAAACTCAACGCAAACTAAACTCTGAACATTAATAGCCTATTGCACTTTATCTGATTATTTATGTATGTGTATATATATATATTCAATAGTACATGGTCACACTGATCTCTTCTGTATTTATTCATGCCTATTACATCCTGTTGTGCTGAAGCAAAGCAAGAATTTCATTGTCCTATCTGGGACACATGACAATAAACTCTCTTGAATCTTGCATCTTGAAGTGCTTGTGCATTCTGTCACCATCGATGCTTTCAAGCTGTGTGGGAAGGAACTGCAGATGTTGGATCAAACCGGAGATAGACAGAAAAGGCTGGAGTAACTCAGCGGGTCAGACAGCATCTCTGGAGAAAAGAGATCCCTGGGTGACGTTTCGGGTCGAGACCCTTCTTCAGACTGAGAGTCAGGGGAGAGGGAAAACGAAAGATATAGAGTGCGATGTAGAGAGATAGTGAACAAATGTTTCAGCGCCCAAAGAATATCAAAACTAATAAAAATATATTAAAAAATAGAATATCAAAACTGTCATTGGCAGATTTAAAAGATCGTCGACTAGCTTTACAAGTCTTACAAGCTTAGCAGCTTTATAGAGCTGAATCAATCTGTTGTATTCGCTGTTCTATTTTGATGTACGGTTGACGGTGGAAAACCATCCAGATCACAGAAGCTGGCATTTAAATGGGCAAGTTCAGCGTGTCTCCAGCACCCCTCACCGACCTCTACAGATGTGCTGCAGAAAGCATTTTATCGGGAAGCATCGCGGCACGGTTTGGGAACAGCGCCATCCAAGACCGCAAGGAATTGCAGAGAATTGTGGACGCAGCCCAGACCATCGCACAAACTCAACCTCCCTTCCATTGACTCCATTTACACCTCACGCTGCCTCGGCAAGGACAGCAGCGTAAACAAGGACCAGTCTCACCCTGGCCACTCCCTCTTCTCCCCTCTCCCACCAGGCAAGAGGTACAGAAGTCTGAAAACACGCACACCTCCAGATTCAGGGACAGTTTCTTCCTGTTATCAGAAAGAGTTATATCGAGTGGGGCCCTGGCCTCCCATCTACCTCACTAGCAGGAAAAATGTTCCCAATGTTGGGCGAATCCAGAACCAGGGGCCACAGTCTTAGAATAAAGGGGAGGCAATTCAAGGCTGAGGTGAGAAAAAAACGTTTTCACCCACAGAGTCGTGAATTTGTGGAATTCCCTGCCACAGAGGGCAGTGGAGGCCAAATCACTGGATGGATTTAAGAGAGAGTTAGATAGAACTCTGGGGGCTAGTGGAATCAAGGGATATGGGGAGAAGGCAGGCACGGGTTATTGATTTGGGACGATCAGCCATGATCGCAATGAATGGCGGTGCTGGCTCGAAGGGCCAAATGGCCTCCACCTGCACCTATTTTCTATTTTTCTATTTGATAGACACAAAATGCTGGAGTGACTCAGCCGGTCAGACAGCATCTCTGGGGAAAAGAGATTTGGGGATGTTTTGGGTTGAGAAAGGTCTTCCTTTCCATCTACCAAGCGCACCCTTTATATTATAGGGCTGCAGTGATGGCAATCATAATACTGAGACAGCTAGATGCTGTACAACTGATCACAGAAACATACAACATAATGTCTGTTGCCGCTGATAAAATAATTCTTGCCTCCATTGCTATTGAACTCACCGGATAAGCTGTTGGTAAAATAAATGTGGAATAAAAAGGCATGTCTTCACAAACAGGGTACGCAGAGTCTCTTGCCCAGAGTAGGGGAATCAAGGGCCAGAGGACATAGGTTTAAGGTGAAGGGGGAAAGACTTAATAGGAATCTGAGGGGTGACCTTTTGACACAAAGGATGGAACACAGGAGTTGAGTATAGGAGCAAGGAGGTCCTACTGCAGTTGTACAGGGCCCTGGTGAGTCCAAACCTGGAGTATTGTGCACAATTTTGGTATTCTACTTTGAGGAAGGACATTCTTGCTATTGCCTGAGTGCAGCGTAGGTTCACCAGGTTAATTCCCAGGATGGAGGGACTGACGTATGATGAAAGAATGGGTCGACTGGGCTTGTATTCACTTGAATTTAGAAGGTTGACAGGGGGTCTTATAGAAACATATAACATTCTTAAGGGATTGGTCAAGCTAGATGCAGGAAAAATGTTCCCAATGTTGGGGGAGTCCGGAACCTAGGGGGTCACAGTTTAAGAAGAAGACGTAGGCCATTTAGAACTGAGATGAAGACAAAACGTTTTCACCCAGAGAATCTGTGGAATTCGCTGCCACAGAAGGCAGTGGAAGCCAATTCGCTGGATGTTTTCAAGAGAGAGTTAGATATAGCTCTCAGAGCTAATGGAACCAAATGATATGGGAAGAAAGCAGGAACGGGGTACTGATTTTGGATGATCAGCCATGATCATGTTGAATGGCGGTGCTGGCTCGAAGGGCCGAATGGCCTCCTGCTGCACCTATTTTCTATGTTTCTTTGTTTTTATGAACGAGCAGCCGGAGGAGGTAGTTGTGGGCAGGTGCTATCGCGATGTTTAAGTAACAGTTGGACAGGTACATGGATAGGTCAGGTTTAGAGGGATATGGGCCAAATGCGGGCAGGTGGGACTAGTGTAGCTGGGACATTGTTGGCCGGTGTGGGCAAGTTGGGCCGAAGGGCCTGTTTCCACGCTGTATCACTCTGTGACTTCTCGTCTCCGTCGCATTTGACATCACTAGACAAACTGTTTATAAAATAACCGCGGAATTTAAAAAAAGCAAGATTTCACCAGCGGGAACGTTTAACCGACCTGAATTTCGACTTTTGAAGATCATTTTGTCTGTGGAACTCAAGGATAAAAGACTCGACCGAGTTGAGATCCACGGCGGTCCAGCGGATGGTGGCACTGTCCCAGCTCACCGTGCATTCATCGGCATTGATCAAAGGGGCTGCTGGAACTGCGGAAACGATAAGTCACAATTGGATTACAGACACAAAATACTGGAGTAACTCGAGGACTATCCCAAAGTTTAAGAGATAGTCAGACAGGTACATGGATGGGACAGGTTTGGAGAGATATGGGCCAAGCGCAGGCAGGCGGGACTGGTGTAGATGGGACATTGTTGGCCGGTGTGGGCAAGTTGGGCCCAAGGGCCTGTTTCCACGCTGTATCACTCTATGACTCTAACTCAGCGGGTCTGGCAGCATCTCTGGAGACAAGGAATATTGGATTAGGCATCTCTCTGCCACGAACTTTGACATGCAAATACCTCAAAGAAAATTCTCAGTACCTGGGCGGCACAGAGGCACAGCTGCTGTCTCACACAGCCAGAGACCTGGGTTCGGTCCTGATCACCAGTGCTATCTCTGTGGAGTTTGCATGTTCAATGGATCAGTGGAGCTTTATTTGTCGCAGGTGCAACTACACAGTCAGATTCGCTCTGCATATTTACACATGTGGGCGCCACCATGTTTTGGGGCCATTTCCAAAGTCCGGTCGGCCCGTGCGCTCGGTCTACTGGAGCGGTTCCTGATCTAGGCGAGCCCCAGGCTCCTGCACGGCCTACCTCCGTCACCCTCGACCGAATCGGCCCGTGAACCGACGCCCCTCTCCTCTCCCAGAGTAGGGGAATTAAGAATTAAGAGAGGGCATAGGTTTAAGGTGAGAGGAGAAAGATTTAATAGGAACCTGAAGGGGCAACCTTTTCTTTTCAGAGGGTGGTGGGTATAAGGCATGAGCTGCCGGAGGAGGTAGATGAGGCAGGTACTGTAACAGCATTTAAAAGACATTGGTAGAGTTGTACTGGCATAGTTCTAAGAAAGGTTTAGAGGGATATGGGACTAGCTTAGATGGTTGGTGTGGATGAGTTGGGCCCAAGTCTGTTTCAGTGCTGTATGCTTTAAGAATAAGGGCTAAGCCATTTAGAACAGAGACGAGGAAACACTTTTTCTCACAGAGAGTGGTATGTCTGTGGAATTCTCTGGCTCAGAGGGCGGTGGAGGCTGGTTCTCTGGATGCTTTCAAGATGGGGATGATCAGCCATGATCACATTGAATGACGGTGCTGGCTCGAAGGGCCGAATGGCCTACTCCTGCACCTATTGTCTATTGTCTATTGTATGACTCTCATACCCATCAACTCCCCAGATTCTACCACCCATCCACACACTGGAGGAAAGTTACTGTGGCCGATTAATCGACCAACCTTCATCTTTGGGTACGTCGGAGAATGGGGACGCTGGATGAAGCCCATTCAGCTGCATTGACCACCCAGCAGTGAAAATTGATATTTAATAAATATTGCCGTATGGAATGGGAGAAAGTGACTATTTTTTATTGGTCTGTGCTGGAACGTCTGACAGAGTAGGTTTGGTTTTAATTATGACGTTCCTTACTGCCAAGATGCCTATTGGCATTAAGATCCGAAACGTCGCCTATTTCCTTCGCTCCATAGATGCTGCCTCACCCGCTGAGTTTCTCCACCATTTTTGTCTACCTTCGACCACGTGCAGTTCCTCCTTAAACACTGAGTAACTCCAGCACTTTGTGCTTTTTTTCCCCTCTGGGCAAGCTGCTCCATATTGAACAATGTAGAATAGACAATAGGTGCAGGAGTAGGCCATTCAATGTGATCATGGCTGATCATCCCCAATCAGTACCCCATTCCTGCCTTCTCCCCATACCCCCTGACTCCGCTATTTTTAAGAGCCCTATCTAGCTCTCTCATGAAAGCATCCAGAGAACCTGCCTCCATCGCCCTCTGAGGCAGAGAATTCCACAGACGGGAGAAGGGAAGTCAACTCCCTGTTTCTGTGGAATTTCCGCTCATAAATTAAAAGACATCATCACATCATGATTTTTCAGCCAAGTTACGGTGAACGCACTTACCAGTTTGAACGGTCACTTTCTCACTGGGCAAACTGCACCCTGCGAAATTCACGGCCATCACCCAGACCAGATAACACCTACTGGGTTCCAGACTGTCAAACGTGCAATAACTTTCTTTCACTGCCATCTTATACTCTTCCGCTGTTGTCCCTTTGAAATAAAAACACCACCCATTAGATTCAGGGTGTTGTTAAATGCGGCTTCAACGAATTTGCTCTAAAACAAGCACGTCACGGTGGCGCAGCGTGGAGATGCTGCCTTCCAGCACCAGAGACACGGGTTCCATCCTGACTACGGTCGTTGTTTGTATAGAGTTTGCAAGTTCGCCCTGTAACTGTGTGGGTTTTCTCCGGGTGCTCCGGCTTCCTCCCACACTCCAAAGTCGTGCAGGCTTGTAGATTAATTGGCTTTGGTAAAATTGTTAATTGTCCTTAGTGTATAGGATAGTGCTTGTGTAAAGGTGATCGCTGGTCGGCACAGATTCAGTGGGCTGAAGGGCCTGTTTCCATGCTGTATCTCTAAAGTCTAAACAAAACCCACAGTTAAACTATTTATGGTTTAATTTATATTCATCCAATGCAGCTGCAGACATTTATATGAAAGGGAAGAATTGACATAGATGCTGCTGCACCCGCTGAGTTTCTCCAGCATTTTTGTGTACCTGCAGAAATTTATATTGGACACAAGAAGAAACGGTGGCCCTATTCAGATAGCACTTATTTTGTAGTGCAGAATTTACCAACAATACTATCTTATATTAATTTACCTCAGCAGTGAGAAAATGAGAAAACGCATAACTCCGCAGGCCATGATTGGAATTTTCAGTGCCACAGAAGTTGCCGGAACATGGACTCTCTCTGCGTGTAGTTCCAGAAGAGGATCTATTGTACTCAAGTGGTGTGATTTGACTGGATAACATACAGAACGCGTTTAGTTCAGTTTATTCTCCAGTTGTGCAGGGCCCTAGTGAGACCACACCTGGAGTGTTGTGTGCAGTTTTGGTCCCCAAATTTGAGGAAGGACATTCTTGTTATTGAGGGAGTGCAGCGTAGGTTCACCACGTTAATTCCCAGGATGGCGGGACTATCATATGTTGATAGAATGGAGCGGCTGGGTTTGTATACACTGGAATTTAGTAGGATGATTGAAACATATAAGATTATTAAGGGTTTGAACACGCTAGAGGCAGGAAACATGTTCCCGATGTTGGGAGAGTCCAGAACCAGGGGCCACAGTTTAAGAATAAGGGGTCGGCCATTTAGAACGGAGATGAGGAAAAAACGTTTTCACACAGAGAGTTGTGAATCTGTGGAATTCTCTGCCTCAGGAGGCTAATTCTCTGGATGTCTTCAAGAGAGAACTCTTAAAGATAGCGGAATATGGGGATATGGGGAGAAGGCAGGAACGGGGTACCAATTGTGGATGATCAGCCATTATCACAGTGAATGGCGGTGCTGGTTCGAAGGGCCGAATGGCCTACTCCTGCACCTATTGTCTATTGTCTATTGAGATTAGTCCTTGATTATGCTGCCCATGAATCGGTAGGTGTGCGTTTTCCCACCTCTTGACCAGTGGGCCCCGTTTCCATGCTGTATCTCTAAACTCTTAACCTCTAACCACAGTTGGAATCTCACCACTTGCATCTCTGCTCTCCTCAGACTGATCCATGCAGAAAACCTGGAAGTAATCGATGACATCGTCCTCCGCCACGGTCCAGTAGACTGTTATAGTTGTGCTCGTTGCAGCATTGGGCTCCTGGGGAACAACTGTCGGAGAATGGGGAACTGAGGAAAAAAAAAACAATTAAAATCCCGTGAAAAAAATTAAGGATTTTATATAATCAAAAACACATCTTCCTGTGAAATATTATTGAAATTTTAATGGGAAAGTTTGATGGAGATGAGAATGAGATGAGAAGGACTTTTTTTACACAGAGAGTGGTGGGTCTCTGGAACTCTCTGCCACAGAGGGTAGTTGAGGCCAGTTCGTTGGCGATATTTAAGAGGGAGTTAGATGTGGCCCTTGTGGCTAAAGGGATCAGGGGGGTGTGGAGAGAAGGCAGGTACGGGATACTGAGTTGGATGATCAGCCATGATCATATTGAATGGCGGTGCAGGCTCGAGGGGCCGAATGGCCTACTCCTGCACCTAATTTCTATGTTTCTATGAGATGTGCAGGGCAAGTTCTTTTTTACGGAGAGAGGCGGGGGCCTGGAACACATTGCCAGGAGGTGGTGGAGGCAGTTTTGATAGTGGTGTTTAAGATAGTGGTTTGTAGATAGGCTCATGGATATGCAAGGAATGGAGAGATATGTGGGGTGGGTGATTGCAACCGTCACGTGGTCCGCCCTGTTTCGACTAATGCAATCAACTCGGCGTGCACAAACGGAAGATCAAATAGAACAAGTTGTCCTACAAATTTAGGCTGTGCACGCCACATGAAAGAAGAAGAAGAGAGATATGTAGTAGAGAGCTAATAGGACACCTGGAGTATTGTGTACAGTTTTGGTCCCCTAATTTGAGGAAGGACATTCTTGCTATTGAGGGAGTGCAGCGTAGGTTTACAAGGTTAATTCCCGGGATGGCGGGACTGTCATATGCTGAGAGAATGGAGCAGCTGGGCTTGTACACTCTGGAGTTTAGAAGGATGAGAGGGGATCTCATTGAAACAGATAAGATTGTTAAGGGCTTGGACAGGCTAGAGGCAGGAAACATGCTCCCGATGTTGGGGGAGTCCAGAACCTGGGGCCACAGTTTAAGAATAAGGAGCAAGCCATTTAGAACGGAGACGAGGAAACACTTTTTCTCACAGAGAGTGGTGAGTGTGGAATTCTCTGCCTCAGAGTGCGGTGGAGGCAGGTTCCCTGGATGCTTTCAAGAGAGAGCTAGATAGGGCTCTTAAAAATAGCGGAGTCAGGGGACAGGGGGAGAAGGCAGGAACGGGGTACTGATTGGGGATGATCAGCCATGATCACATTGATGGCTCAAAGGGCCGAATGGCCAACTCCTGCACCCATTGTCTATTGATGTTTCAACCTCTGTAATAAGTCGGCACTGTCGTTATTTGCAGTGGGATTAGAGTGGTGAAAGGTAGGGTAGGTACGTCATCGGGGTCATCAGGTGGGCACCCTCCTTATTTGATGTTTCATTGATAAGCCCACAACATCTCCAGAGGGCTCAACGGTGATACCTGGCGTCCCAGTTACACCCTCCCCCCCCCCCCCCCCCCCCTCAATTCCATACCCTCCTGTCTTCATCTTGCAGCCCAATTGTTATCTCTCCTTTTGAGGAGAGATCATGTACAGGCAGATGAGATACTTGTAACTAGGCATAATGTTTGGTCCAAACATTATTGGACTGAAGGGCCTGCTCCTGTGCTGTACTGTTCTATGTTCTATCTATGTTCTAAGATAAACTAACCTCCTCTGTTTGCACATGGTCCTTATATCCCCACTCCCTGCATAACCATGCACATATCCAAAAGCCTCTTGAATGCCACGTTTGAATATGCCCCCACTACCACCCTGAAAGTGGCATCTCAAGTGGTAAAGAAGGCTTCTGGAATATTGGCACATTCCTCAGCCAGGATATTGAGTATAGAAGTTGGGACGTAACGTTACAGTTGTACAAGATGTTGGTGAGGCCGCATTTAAGCGTACAGAGCTCGGGTTTGGTCATCCTGCTACAGGAATGATGCCATGAAGATTCAAAGAGTGCAGTGACGATTTACAAGGATGCAGCCAGGATTTGAATGCCTGAGCTACAAGGAGAGGTTTGGCAGGCTGGGACTTTATTCCACGGGATGCAGGAGATTAAGGGGTGATCTTATGGAGGTGTATAAAGTAATGAGGGGAATTGATAAAGTGAATGCACACAGTCTTTTTATCCAGGGTAGGAGAATTAATAACCTGAGGACATAGGTTTAAGGTGAGAGAGAAAGATTTAATAAGAATCCCGAGGTCAATGTCTTCACTCAGCGGGTGGTGAGTATATGGAACAAGATGCCAAAGGAACTAGTTGTGGCAGTTACTATAATCACTATATCATATCTCTATTATATTAAAACTCTGTGTGTGTCTGCCAACATCTGTCCGCCTGCTGCCCGGCTGCCGCGTTTTCGCCCTTTGATCCCCTGCTCCGCCAAAACCTGACCCTCAGACGCTGCCATTTTTTCCATTTAGCCAGACGTTACGCTAGTACATTACCAAAGACGCTCCTCATTACGTTTAGACATTGCTACATACACCATTTTTAATAAAATCCTTCCCCCCCCACCCCCCAATTTTTCAAAAGCTTAAAACAATCAAACTGCTCTCACCCATAGAATGTTGGTGAACATTCCATCGTGTGATGTCACAATACCCAATGCTCACAGGTGTCCAATCGGAACGGATCTCATTTACATCTACCCTCGCACCAGCCCCCCCCCCTCCCCCGCCTGATGTTCCAGCACGTTCCATTGTGTGATGTCACAATGCCATCCCTCACAGACGTCCAATCGGAATGGATCTCATTTACATCTGCCTTTGCCCCAGCCCCCCCCCCCCCCCCCGCAGCCTGTGTCGAAGCGCGTGATCACGTGTGTGGGAATAGAGAAAGAGGATTGGGGATGATAGGGAGTGGGGAATAGATGGACTGCCCCTACCCATCCCCTTCCCTCACTACCACCCCACTCTTTCCCCTCTCTCCACACTCTTCCCCCTCCCTCCCTACCGCATCTCCCTCCTCCTCTCCCTCCCCCCTCCCCCCTCCCCCACACCTTTCCTCCCCCTTCCCCATCCTCTCTCCTCCCCCACACTCTCTCCTCCCCCTCCATCTCCCTCTCCTCACCCTCTCCCTCTCCCCCCTCATCCTCCCACCCCATCCCTCTCTCCCCAACCCCCTTCCCTCTCTCCCCCACCCCCTTCCCTCTCTCCCCCACCCCCTTCCATCTCTCCCCCACCCCTTTTTCCCTACCCCTCTCCCTCTTCCACCACTCCCCCTAACCCCCTCCCTCTCCTCTCTCCCACTTCCACCACTCCCCCTACACCTCTCCCCCTCCTCCCCACTTCCACTCCTGCTACCCCTCTTCCCCTCACTCCCCACTCTTCCCCTCTCCCTCCCCTCCCCACCTCTCTCCCTCCCCTTTCTCTCTCTCCCTCCCCCTCCACTCTCTCTCCACCTCTCCCCTACCCCTCTTTGTTCCCCTCTCCTCTTCCCTCCACCTCCCTTTCCTCCCCTCTTCTCCATAACCCCTCTCCTCTCACCTTCCCCTCTCCTCCCCCCTCCCCTCTCCCTTACCCCACCCCTCTCTACCCCCCTCACCCACCCTCAGGGACATGCTGCTGCCCCCCCTCCCCTGCAACCGCACGCTGGGGGAACAGACCCAACGGGTCTGCACTTGGTCTAGTAACATTTAAAACACATTTGGACAAGTACAAGGAGAGGAAAGGTTTAGAAGAATACGGGCCAAACGTGGGCCAATGGGACTAGCATAGATAGGGCAGCTTGTACAGCATGGTCCAAAAGGCCTAATTCCGTGCTGTATGTTTCCATGGCCACCCCTGACAGCACGTTCGAGCAACCACCACCCTCCATGTAAAAAACGTTCCCCATACATCTCCTTCAATCTTTGCCCCTTTCACCTTAAAGCTAATGAGGGTGGCACGGTGATGCAGCGGTAGAGTTGCTGCCTCACAGCGCCAGAGATCCAGGTTCAATCCTGACTACGGGTGCTGTCTGTGCGGAGTTTGTACGTTCTCCCCGTGACTTGGGTGGGTTTTCTCCGATACCTTCGGTTTCCTCCCACACTCCAAAGACGTACAGGTTTGTAGATTAATTGGCTTGCTGTAAATGTATAATTGTCCCTAGTGTGTGTAGGGTAGTGTTAATATACGGGGATCACTGGTCGGTGTGGATTCGGAAAAGCTCATGGAACGTAGTTAATAGACAATAGACAATAGGTGCAGGAGTAGGCCATTCAGCCCTTCGAGCCAGCACCGCCATTCAATGTGATCATGGCTGATCATCCCCAATCAGTATCCCGTTCCTGCCTTCTCCCCATATCCCCTGACACTGCTATCTTTAAGAGCCCTATCTAACTCCCTCTTGAAAGCATCCTGAGAATTGACCCCCACCGCCCTCTGAGGCAGAGAATTCTACAGATTCTCAACCCTCTGGGTGAAAAAGTGTTTCCTCTTCTCCGTTCAAAATGGCTTACCCCTTATTCTTAAACTGTCGCCCCTGGTTCTGGACTCCCCCAACATCGGGAACATGTTTCCTGCCTCGAGCGAGTCCAAAACCCTTATTAATCTTATATGTTTCAATAAGATCCCCTCTCATCCTTAAGAGACTCCCCAAAGACGTGAGAACGCCCATGTTCTGAACTGAATTTGCTGGGTTGCAAATAGCTTGAAGCAATATTCTGTGGTTAATTGGCAAGATGACTGTATTAAACCATTGAGGCTAAAGCTGTGATATTAATGAGGAGGGAGAATGGCTCTGGCGGAGCTGAAAACGATGGCAAAACCGGCAACGGTTCCTCTGGCGCTCAATGAGTGCTGAAAGAGACGGCGTCATTGGCAAGTCAGCAGCTGGGAAATATGGAGTCCCAATCACCCACTCTTACCTACCTCCGCCCACCCCCCTACCAAACGCTGCCACCTTCACGCACTGTTGCATTTTGTCGGTATCGTCTGTATAATCCAGCATCTGCGGTTCCTTCCTACACATAAGAGACAATAGGTGCAGGAGTAGGCCATTCGACCCTTCAAGCCAGCACCACCATTCAATGTGATCATAGCTGATCATCCACAATCATTACCCTGTTCCTGCCTTCTTCCCATATCCCCTGACTCCGCTATCTTCAAGAGCCCTATCTAGCTCTCGAAAGTATCCAGATATTATAGACACATAGAAACATAGAAATTAGGTGCAGGAGTAGGCCATTCGGCCCTTCGAGCCTGCACCGCCATTCAATATGATCATGGCTGATCATCCAACTCAGTATCCCGTACCTGCCTTCTCTCCATACCCCCTGATCCCCTTAGCCACAAGGGCCACATCTAACTCCCTCTTAAATATAGCCAATGAACTGGCCTCAACTACCCTCTGTGGCAGAGAGTTCCAGAGACCCACCACTCTCTGTGTGAAAAAAGTCCTTCTCATCTCAGTCCTAAAAGGATTTCCCCCTTATCCTTAAGCTGTGACCCCTTGTCCTGGACCTCCCCAACATCGGGAACAATCTTCCTGCATCTAGCCTGTCCAACCCCTTAAGAATTTTGTAAGTTTCTATAAGATCCCCTCTCAATCTCCTAAATTCTAGAGAGTATAAACCGAGTCTATGCAGTCTTTGTTCATAAGACAGTCCTGACATCCCAGGAATCAGTCTGGTGAACCTTCTCTGCACTCCCTTTAGTACAGTATATCTGATTTGTTTGGATAGCTGGCAAAATAAAGCTTTGCACTGTACCTGTTTAGTACATGTTTAGTTTAGTTTAGCTTGTAGACTCAGCGCGGAAACAGGCCCTTCGGCCCACTGAGTCCGCACCAACCAGCGATCCCCGCACATCAACACAATCTGACACACACACTGGGGACAAGTTTACACTTACACCAAGCCAATTAACCCACAAACCTGTGTGCCTTTGGAATGTGGGAGGAAACCGAAGATCTCGGAGAAAACCCACGCGGTGACAGGGAGAATGCACAAACTCCGTACAGGCAGCACCCGGGTTTCAAGCACTGTAAGGCAGCAACTCTACCGCTGCGCCACAGTGCGGCCCTCTTGTGAGAATGCTGAACCTAAACCTACACTAGGGCATTGTTACCATATAGTTTACCTTGCATTTATATTTTTCTATTCATTTTACTGCTTTCCAGAGAGCAGCAAAATAATAATGCTTCCAGCAAAGCAGAAATTCACTGCTTACCCCTTTCATCACAGCCTCAATTGTGTTAATTTTCTCACTGTCCCAACATCCTCAAACCACCCATGAAACCTGCACCTAACGAGAAACGTTTCTCTACATTATGTAGCCAATAAACATTAATGGCAGGTATTACCGGGCAGGTTTTTCAAGGACTCAAATGCGCATCTTGAAGATTTGATTGCAACGTCTTCGAAGGAGGAACACCATTTTGGCTTCAGGTCCAGAGAAATTGCAGCCTCAAAAGCGGATATCACGCTGTAAATAGATGATCGTTCAACAGTTACACGTAATTCACTTTGGCTGATCGCAGTTAGTTGATTATTAGCAGTAAGTGTCTAAGTGTCTTAAAGGAACTTAAAATTTTTACAAAATCTCGACCCGAAACGTCACCCATTCCTCCGCTCCATAGATGCTGCCTCACCCGCTGAGTTTCTCCAGCATCTTTGTCTACCTTATAATTTTCCAGTATTTGTTCGGCTATTCCATCCCGCTGACAATGCAGAGCTGGTGGAAGGTCATTGAACTGAACTGTTAACTATGTCGAGTTGAGTTGAGTTAAATTGAGTTTAGAGATACAGAGTGGAAACAGGCTCTTCGGCCTACCAAGTCCATGGCAACCAATGCTCACCCGTTATCCTGTTCCACATCCTAAACACTAGGGACAATTTACAGAGGGCCAAGTAACCTACAATATTTGGTGCGTGGGAGGAAACCGGAGCACCCGGAGACAACCCACGCAGGTCACAGGGAGAACATTCAAACCCTGTACAGGCAGCACCCGTAGTCAGTATGGAACCCAGAGTTTCTGGCGCTGTAAGGCAGCAAATCTACCTCTGCGCCACTGTGCCGCCCTTTGTTTCCTGCTCCTGCTCCTGTTTCCTATCTCCTGCCTGACCCACTGAGCATTTCCAGCGGGTTCTGCAATTTGCCAAAAGATATTCTCGGCATTTAAAGACTAGGCAAACAGTTTTCTCGGCATTTAAAGACTAGAATTATCAGTGGCAGATGAAACTGAGAATCTGTCACAATTTCACAAATAAAACTGTTCTGACAAGATTTTGGAAATTAAACAAACTGGAAGGAATTCGGTAACTTTTTGTTTTGCAATAGCAATAAATTAAAAAAATCATAGCCTGCCAGGAACGCTGATTTATTTCTCAAATTAAAGTGATCAGATTATGTTAGTGGAATCCTGTGTAGGAAGGAACTGCAGATGCTGGTTTACACCCAAAGATAGACACAAAATGCTGGAGTAACTCAGCGGGACAGGCAGCATCTCTGGAGAGAAGGAATGGGTGACGTTTCAGGTTGAGACCCTTCAGAGTCAGCAGAGAGGGAGACACAGAGATATGGAAGGGTAAGATGTGAAAAGGACAGATCAAAGCAGACGATGAAAAAAGGAAGTGCAGAATGGTTCATTGTTAGCTGAGGGGAACGTGACAACACGGCATAGAATCAGTCATATTTAATCAGGATAACAGAGAACTAGTTGGAGAACTAGGATGGGGAGGGACAGGGAGTGATGGAAAGTGGAATAATGTTCAGGAATTTCCTGAGCTATATTCAATACTAGGGTATACATTCAGGAATTGCAGATGCTGGTTTACACTGAAGGTAGACACAGACGCTGGAGAAACTCAGCGGGTAAGGCAGCATCTATGGAGCAAAGGAAATAGGTGACGTTTCAGGTCGAGACCCTACTTCTGAAGAAGGGTCTCGACCCGAAACGTCACCTATTCCATCGCTCCATAAATGCTGCCTCACCCGCTGCGTCTCTCCAGCATTTGTGTCTACCTTCAGTGCAAACCAGCGTCTGCAGTTCTTTCTTAAACCGATCTTCAGTGGTTTGCACTGAAGATCGACACAAAAAACTGGAGTCGGGCAGCATCTCTGGAGAGAAGGAACGGGCGACGTTGCGTGTCGGAACCCTCCGTTCTTTTTCTCCAGAGATGCTGCCTCACGGGTAGAGTTACCCTGGCACTTTTGTGTCTCTATCTTCAGCTTACAATCGGAGCTGGAGGGAGTTGAGTTGTTGTCATTAGCATTGCAAGCGAGCTTTGACTTCATGCTGTGTCATGCTGTGTGTGTAATGTGACAAATATTATTCAGGGGACAAGTGTCTTCTTTACAGTCCCAAATCATGAGTGGTGTGGATATTCCAGAGAAGGTTGGGCTGAAACATTGGGCTAAAAAGGTTGACGTTTGAAGGCTGTACTACTGGTGTTGCATAAATATGTATTATCTGCCCAAAGTGCCCAACTTCAACATCACCTATTCCTTTTCTCCAACGATTCTGCCTCGCCCACTGAGTTACTTCAGCATTTTCTGTCTAAATTCCCCCATTAAGATGTTGAGATAACAGCCGGAGAAATAGCCGAGGGCTCATTTCCTCTAGCCTCTCTCTCTCTCTCTCTCTCTCTCTCTCTCTCTCTCTCCCCCCCCCCCCCCCCCACCCCCCCTCCCTCTCTCTGTTTCTTCATAACACCGCCCGCAGCATCGTGAGTTGCGTGGGTCCCACTAACACCAGGAGCCTGGCACTACATCCACATTGATAGCAGGCGGCACTTGTGCCAAATGAAGTAGGAGGTTTTACTGCTGCTTAAATCCAAAAATGGGTAGAAATCAAATGGTTCAGAACCGGGTGATGGATGGGTAAAGATACGAAATAGGTAAATCTCTCCTAATTTCTCTTCTCTCTAGTTTCCCTTTTTCTTTCAATCTTCTCAGCTTTTCATCTCGGCTCTCTGTCTGTTTTTACTCGCTTGTCTATCTATCTGGCCACCCTTTATTTCCCTTTTTCTTTCACTGTTCTTTTATTATAATTAATTAAAAATAAGAAGCTGTACAAGAATGGTAATGTGTATGTATGTATTAGGTACCACACTACTGTACTTATTCTAACAAAAATAAATTTAAAAAAAAATCCAAATATGGGTGCATTGGAGAAAACTATGCAACAGCACAGTGTGACTCTAGCGTTGACTCTTGCAGGAGCCTAAGGGCAAGACAGGGCTGCTTTGCATCAACTTATTGGTTAGGATGGCGGAAGAGTTGCAGCCCTACATCACCAGAGATCCCGGTTCGATCCTGACCACGGGTGCTGTCTGAACGGAGTTTGTACGTTCTCCCCGTGACCTGCGTGGGTTTTCTCCGGTTGCTCCAGTTTCCTCCCATATTCCAAAAAACATACAGGTTTGTAGGTTAATTGGCTTTGGTAAAATTGTAAATTGTCCCAGCGTAGGTGCTAGTGTACGGGGATCGCTGGTCAGCACGGACTTGGTGGGCCGAAGGGCCTGTTTCCACATTGTATTTCCAAATTAAACTAAACTTTTAGTTTCACAGATACAGCATGGAAGCAGGACCTTCAGCCCGCCAAGTCCACACCTACCAACGATCACCCGTTCACACTGTTCTTTGTTATCCCACTTTCTCATCCACTCCCTACACACTAGGGGCAATTTACAGAGGCCAATTAACCTGCAGACCCAACATCTTTTAGGATCTGGGAGGAAACAGGAGCACGCAGAGGAAACCCACGCAGTCACAGGGAAGAACGTGCAAACTCTGCGCAGACAGAACCCGAGGTCAGGATTGAACACGGGACTCAGTCGCTATGAGGTAGCAGCTCTACCAAATTTGAGGAAGGACATCCTTATGATTGAGGCAGTGCAGCGTAGGTTCACAAGATTGATCCCTGGGATGGCGGGACTGTCATATGAGGAAAGATTGAAAAGACTAGGCTTGTATTCACTGGATTTTAGAAGGATGAGGGGGCATCTTATAGAAACATAAAACATTATAAAAGGACTGGACAAGCTAGGTGCAGGAAAAATGTTCCCAATATTGGGCGAGTCCAGAACCAGGGGCCACAGTCTTAGAACAAAGGGGAGGCCATTTAAGACTGAGGTGAGAAAAAACTTTATCACCCAGAGAGTTGTGAATTTGTGGAATTCCCTGCAACAGAGGGCAGTGGAGGCCAAGTCACTGGATGGATTTAAGAGAGAGTTCGATAGAGCTCTAGGGGCTAGTGGAGTCAAGGGATATGGGGAGAAGGCAGAGCACGGGTTATTGATAGGGGACGATCAGCCATGATCACAATGAATGGCGGTGCTGGCTCGAAGGGCCGAATGTCCTTCTCGTGGACCTATTTTCGATGTTTCTATGTTACCAGCTGCGCCACCATGCTGCCCAAGTTATTGTTGAATCCAGAATATTAGTTTATCTTGTTGTTTCAAAAACAGTTTAGTGCCCGGCCGAGTACATGCACAAACCTCAAACTGCAATTTAGAGATAGTAATGCACCAAAGTCACACAGGGTTAGTACAGTATTAAGACAATCTGCCACATATATTAATTGGGAATTTCACGGCCATTAGGTTTTCCACTGCCAGAGCGCTGGTCGGCTGTGAGCTTTGGCTGTGACAATTAATTCTTTAATTAAAGAAAGCAGAAATAGATCAATCCAAATGTACCTGCCATTGATCATCTTGAAGGACTGTGGATGAGGAGGAGGAGAAGCAGAAGTGAAAAATTAAACGGCTAAAAAGAGGCCTGCAAGCTGTCAGGAAAAGATGTTAAACATTCTCCAATGGTACAGGTTTAGCATCAAAAATTACAGTACGGATCCATCGGGAAGGATTTAGGATATATTGCATACGCTCATACTTGGATTTCTTAGGGAATCAAAGTAATTTTTAATTAACTGTCTCTCAATTGGTTACTAAGATAGTCTGGAAGCAGGCCCTTCGGCCCAACTTGACCACACCGAACAATAAGTCCCAGCCAAACTAGTCCCACCAACCTGCATTTTGCACATATCCCTCTAAACCTGCCCTATCCATGTACCTGCGTAATTGTTTCTTAAACGTTGCAATAGTCCCAGCCTCAACTACCTCCTGCCGCAGCTCGTTCCATACACCCGCCATCCGTTGTTTGACAAAGTTAGCCCTCAGATTCCTATTCAATCTTGCCCCCCCCCCCCCCTCCCCTCACCATAAACCTATTTCCTCTGGTTCTCTGCATCTAATATCTTTAACATTTAGTAATGGCTGGCTATAAACATTAAATAAACCAAAACAAGACTGCTATTTAGATTGGGGTTGGTGCAGAGAGCAGTGAAAAGCGTGTAAAACGAGTTCATTCATCCAGTTATTCAACGGTTTGTTGAACAAGTTAGGTCTTTATTCTTTGGAGCGCAGAAGGTTAAGGGGGGGACTTGATTGAGGTCTTTAAAATGATGAAAGGGATAGACAGAGTTGACGTTGATAAGCTTTTCCCATTGAGGGTAGGGAAGATTCAAACAAGAGGGCATGATATGAGAATTAAGGGACAGAAGTTTAGGGGTAACATGAGGGGGAACTTCTTTACTCAGAGAGTGGTGGCTGTGTGGAATGATCTTCCAGCAGAAGTGGTGGAGGCAGGATCGATTTTAACATTTAAAAGTAAAGTGGATAGGTATATGGACGGGAAGGGAATGGAGGGGTATGGTCTGAGTGCAGGTAGATGGGGCTAGGGGAAAATAAATGGTCGGCACGGACTGGAAGGGCCGAGAAGGCCTGTTTCCGTGCTGTAATTGTTGTATGGTTATATGGTTTGCCAGCCATTTTAAGGCAGAGTTGGGAATTTCTGCCTGGTATTAGATCAGTAACAGTTACGATTTCAAGCTCCGCTTCAGAGCCTTGAACATGGCATGTCATTGGCATGGTGAGAAATATGTTGCATTTCAATTGAGTCAAACCTTTTCAACTCCGAGGGAGGGGTGCCAAACCATTGGGAAAATTCTCCTGTTCCTGTTCAAAATTGTCCTGACCAACATAATATAACAAGAGGAATCGAATATCAGAGCAAAGAGGTCCTTCTACAGTTGTACCGAGCCCTAGTGAGACCACACCTGGAGTATTGTGTGCAGTTTTGGTCCCCTAATTTGAGGAAGGACATTCTTGCTATTGAGGGAGTGCAGCGTAGGTTTACAAGGTTAATTCCCGGGATCGCGGGACTGTCGTATGCTGAGAGAATGGAGCAGCTGGGCTTGTACATTCTGGAGTTTAGAAGGATGAGAGGGTATCTCATTGAAACATATAAGATTATTAAGGGCTTGGACATGCTAGAGGCAGGAAACATGTTCCCGATGTTGGGGGAGTCCAGAACCAGGGGCCACAGTTTAAGAATAAGGAGTAAGCCATTTAGAACGGAGACGAGGAAACACTTTTTCTCACAGAGAGTGGTGAGTCTGTGGAATTCTCTGCCTCAGAGGGTGGTGGAGCCAGGTTCTCTGAATGCTTTCAAGAGAGAGCTAGATAGGGCTCTTAAAAATAGTGGAGTCAGGGGATATGGGGAGAAGGCAGGAAGGGGGTACTGATTGGGGATGATCAGCCATGATCACATTGAATGGCGGTGCTGGCATGAACGGCTGAATGGCCTACTCCTGCACCTATTGTCTATTGTCATGTCCACACCACACCAACATGATCTAACATGATCTGACCAAGATAATCTGACGTGTCTGGCCCGACATAACACGTAGAAACAAAGAGTTGCAGATGCTGGTTTATGCCAAAGATAGACACAACGTGCTGGAGTAACTCAGTGGGTCAGGCAGCATCTCTGGAGAAAAAAAAGATGGGTGACTTTTCTGGTCAGGACCATTCTTCAGACCCTACTTAAGAAGGGTCCCAACCCGAAACGTCTCCCGTCCTTGTTCTCCAGAGATGTTACCTGACCCGCTGAGTTACTCCAGCACTTTGTGTCTATCTTTAATCTAATGTGTCCTGAGCAACATAATCTAATGTGTATTGACTGGAATAATCAAAAGCAGATTATTTGGTTGTAGGTTATGCTGCAATGCCGAAATTGGATCCCATCCTACTGCAGTGGTACATTTGACAAGTAATTAATCAGTTGCACACAACTCCATGATGCCCAAGGTAACGAAAGGTGCCATATTTTCATAAGATTTCATATAATCGCCTCAACGCAGGGGGAGAACAAGGAGGGAAGAAACAAGGACTTTAAGACTTTTGCCTTCCATCACAGTGAGGAGCTGCCTGGTCGACTCACTGTGGTGGATGTTAAACTGTGTTAAGTGTGTGTTTTGTTATTTTATTCTATGTTATGTCTGCAAGGTTCGCAATTTCGTTCAGACTGAAATGTCTGAAAGGATACTTTCACTTTCATAAAAATTTCATTGAACAAATATTTTAATTAGTAGCTTTGTTTAATGTAATAAAGTGGAGATCTTATACAAATTATTTCATTTAGGCAAAAGGGTTTTGTTAGAAGGCTAGAGACTGCAGTATCAACCGGCTTTTATGAGGTGAGAAATAGTGTATTGCTAATGCGCAGTCGGGCACAAAGTCAAAATGCTCCATCCCTTATCATGAGGGGTTGCCAAAGTCATTGGCAATAAAAGGACGATAAAATAGTGAAACCGCTGAGAAAACAATTGAAAATAGGATATTAGAGTCATAGAATCATAGTGTGGAAACAGGCCCTTTGGCCCAACTTGCCCACAGCTACACTAGTCCCACCTGCCCACGTTTGGGCCATATCCCACCAAACCTGTTCTATCCATGTGCCTGTCTAACTGTTTCTTAAACGTTGGGGTACGTCCCCTGGCAGCTCGTTCCAAACGCCCACCACTACTTTGTGTGAGATATTAACAACTTGCTAGCTTGATTTCCACCAAGCAGGAAGAAAATCCACCCCAAAGTTGCTGACTTCCATTATAGCCACCTCAGGCTGCTCGGAGACCAGCTTCCAAAGTTTCCACCCATCATGCTCTATTCAATGAACGCTTAAAGCCCTGGCCCGCGGAACGAGTTCATTCCAAGAGCTCTCCCGAGTTTAAAAAAAAATCAAACTCGTGGTAAGCATGGAGAATGAACGTAGCGGGTACGTTGGAGCTCGGGGACGTCTCTTAGCGGTTACGGCAGGTACTCGGGAAGACTCGTTAACGGAAGTTAAGCACAGGAAGACACGTGAAGATTTTTCAACATGATGTAAAATGTCCACGAGAGCCCCGAGTACCGACGAGTGGCCATTACCGTAAATCTCCGAGTTCGAATCAGGGCAAACTCGGGAGAGCTCTTGGAACGAACTCGTACCGTGGGACAGGGCTTTTAATACTTTCATCACTGATGTACGAGCCACTATTCTGTCCCGGATGGAATTACACAGAACATAGAACAGTACAGCACAGGAACAGGCCCTTCGGCCCACAATGTCAGTGCCGAACATGAAGCCATGTTAAACTGATCTAATCTGCCTGCACTTGACCCATCTCCCTCTATTCCCTGCACTTCCATGTGTCTATTCAAGAGTTTCTTAAACGTCACTATTGTATCTGCCTCCACCACCGCCCCGGGCCATGTGTTCCATGTCCCCACCAATCTCAGTGTTAAAATCTTGCCACGCACATCTCCATCAAACATCCCATCTCACCTTAGTTCAATGCCCTCTAGTGTTGGAAGCACTTGGAATTACTACAGTCACAGAATGAGAGGGGTAAATGCTATGAACTGGAATACGACAACTATAATCTATCGATTTAAGCGAGAGTTAGATAGAGCTCTAGGGGCAAGTGGAGTCAGGGGATATGGGGAGAAGGCAGGCACGGGTTATTGATAGGGGACGATCAGCCGTGATCACAATGAATGGTGGTGCTGGCTCGAAGGGCCGAATGGCCTACACCTGCACCTAGTCTCTATGTTTCTATAATCGTGGGACAGCACGGTGGCGCAGCGGTAGAGTTGCTGCCTTACATCGCCAGGGATCAGGGTTCGATGCCGACTATAGGCGCTGTCTGTACGGAGTTTGTACGCTCTCCCCGTGGCCTGCGTGGGTTTTCCCCGTCTTGCAATGACCAGTCACTCGTTTTCTGTTTTTATGTCAGATTTTCTGCATCTGCACGTTTTTTTCGTTTTTCAATTACACTTTAATAAATAAGTTGTCATTTATATTTCAAAAGTGCCGTGCGTCGACTTGCATAACTGATTGGTGGTGACGTAGATAAATTATCGCTACTTGCCACCAAAGATATTGAGTCATAAGTCCATAAATCTTGCGGTGCGTGCAATCTCCCAACAGCAACCATTCATAAGTGGATGTACATCTATCTGTTGGCGATTAGTTGGCGATCGGGACAAAAATAAGTGATGCCGTTCCTCAAATTCACTAAGCGTTCCTCAGTTATCTCTTCCATCAACAGGCTTTGTGCACAGCCTGGAGATTAATTCTCGTATTTGAATATATACATATATTATTTATTGTTCAGGAAGGAACTGCAGATGCTGGTTTACACCAAAGATAGACACTAAATGCTGGAATAATTCAGCGGGTCAGGTTGCACCTCCGGAGAGGCGGAATGGGTGACGTTTCAGGTCGAGACCCTTCTTCAGACCCTTCTTAATGAGGGTTCCAACCCGAAAAGGCACCCGTTCCATTTTCTCCAGAGATTCTGCCTGTCCCGCTGTGTTACACCAGCATTTTGTGTCTATTTTCATTTATAGTTTTGTTTCGTTTATTTAGAGATAGAGACAATAGACAATAGGCGCAGGAGCAGGCCACTCGGCCCTTCGAGCCAGCACCGCCATCCAATGTGATCATGGCAGCTCGGGAACAGGCGCGTCAGGCCTCCGAGTCCTCGTTGACCAGTGATCCTACACACACTAGGGGAGAACGGTCACGGGCAGAGCGTACAAACTCCGTACAGACAGCACCCGTAGTCGGGATCGAATCTTGGTCTCTCGCTCTGTAAGGCAGCAACTTTACCGCTGCGCCACCATGCCACCCCTTATAGTCACTAGTGCTTGTTCAATGAATAAAACATCGAAGATACAAATCTGGGTATGTTTTGTATTTGTGAAGAAAAGCAACCAAATTTTCCAAAATTCATGTCATATCTTAGCGTTCTGCAGTATTCAATTGTCATTCAATTGTCTGGAGATACAGAGATCTACAAGAAGTCCAGATACGACCTTAACAAGGCCATCAATAAGGGCAAGAGGGACTTCTGCTCCAAGCTGGAGGATGAGACGGATGTTCAGCAACTGGGGCAGGGCTTGAATGCCATCACCTCCTACAAGGCAAAATGATCAGGCAGCTCGATTGTCAGCGAAGCATCACTCCCTGACAAGCTCAATGCGTTTTACGCACGCTTTGATAGGAAGAACACTGATGTGCCTTCCCGAGCCCACATTCGCTGTGATGGTATTTCAGTTACAGTCACAGAGGCAGACATCAGAAGATCCTTCAGAGGGGTGAACCCTCAGAAAGCGTCTGGACCTGATGGCACACCCGGTCGTGTTCTAAAAACCTGTGTGGGCCAACTGGCTGGAGTTTTTACGGACATTTTCAACCTCTCACTTCTGAGGTCTGAGGTTCCCACCTGCTTTAACAGGGCATCAATAATACCGGTGCCCAAGAAGAGCAAGGTGACATGCCTCAACGACTATCGACCAGTGGCACTAACGCCTGTGGTGATGAAGTGCTTTGAGAGGTTGATCATGGCGCATATCAACTCCTACCTCGACAAGAACCTGGACCCACTGCAGTTCGCTTACCGCCACAACAGATCAACGGTGGATGCAATCTCGCTGGCCCTCCACTCTGCTCTGGACCACTTGGACAACTCATACGTCAGGCTGTTATTCTTTGACTACAGCTCGGTATTTAATACAACCATCCCCTCCAAGCTGGTTACCAAACTCGCAGAACTGGGTCTTTGCGCATCCCTCTGCAATTGGATCCTCGACTTCCTCATCCACAGACCACAGTCTGTCCGTATTGGTGGAAATGTGTCAGACTCGATAACAATCAGCACCGGAGAACCTCAAGGCTGCGTGTTCAGCCCTCTGCTGTACTCACTCCATACTCATGACTGCGTAGCCAGTCATAGTGCGAACTCCATTATCAAGTTAGTCGACGACACCACTGTTGTGGGGCGTATCACTGATGGGGACGAGTCAGAGTATAGAAGTGAGGTCGACCGATTGACCAAATGGTGCCAGCACAATAACCTGGCTCACAACACCAGCAAAACCAAGGAACTGATTGTGGACTTAGGAAAAGGTAGGATAGGGACCCACAATCCTGTTTATATCAACGGTACGATGGTGGAAAGGGTCAAGTACTTCAAATTCCTGGACGTTCACATTTCCAAAGATCTTCCCTGGTCCCAGCAAACTGATGCAACTATAAAGAAAGCACATCAGCGCCTCTACTTCCTGAGAAGATTATGGAGAGTCGGTCTGTCAAGGAGGACTCTCTCGAAATTCTACAGGTGCACAGTAGAGAGCTTGCTGACCGGTTGCATCGTGGCTTGGTTCGGCAACTTGAGCGTCCAGGACCGGAAAACAATGCAGGAGGTTGTGACCACTGCCCAGTCCATCATCGGCTCCGACCTCCCCACCATCGAAGGGATCTATCGCAGTCGCTGCCTCAAAAAGGCTGCCAGCTTCATCAAGGACCCACACCATCCTGGCCACACACTCATCTCTGCGCTACCATCGGGTAGAAGGTACAGGAGCCTGAAATCTGATACATCTCGGTTCAGGAACAGCTTCTTCCCCACAGCCATCAGGCTGTTAAACTCGCCAACAAACAGACTCTGAACTGTAACAGCCTATTGCACTTTATCTGTTTATTTATCTGTATATATATGGTCTATGCTATATAGACACACTGATCTGTTCTGTATGTATGCTTACAATATTCCGTCGTGCTGCAGCAAGCAAGAATTTCATTGTCCTATCTGGGACACATGACAATCACACTCTCTTGACTTGACTACCGACAATGGATCAATGAAATTCTTACTTGCAGCAGTATAACAGGCCTATATTCACAGAGCACGTTATCTAAAAGGAGGAACGTCAGATTGTGGAAGTCTGAAGAAGGGTTTCGACCCGAAACGTTGCCTATTTCCGCTCCATAGATTCTGCCTCGCCCGCTGAGTTTCTCCAGCATTTTTGTCTACACACATTATGTAAAACTGAGGATCTACACCTAGTATTTAAAATGCTTTAGTATAGAAAATAGAAACATAGAAAATAGGTGAAGGAGTAGGCCATTCTGCCCTTTGAGCCAAGCACTGCCATTCAATATGATCATAGCTGATCATCCAAAAATCAGTACCCCTTTCCTGCTTTCTCCCCATATCCCTTGATTCCGTTAGCCCCGAGAGCTATATCTAACTCTCTGATCAATCTAATCTATCTCGCTGACATATCTAATCAATTCACTGCATATAAAACATGCAGTGAATTGGCCTCCACTGCCCTCTGTGGCAGAGAATTCCACCGATTCACAACTCTCTGGGTGAAACAGTTTTTCCTCATCTCCGTCCTAAATGGCCTTAAGGGCCTGTCCCACCAGCATGCAACTCTGTGCGATGAACGCGATCAAACTAGAAGCGGGGGCCGCGCGGAGGTCGGGTGATCCCCTGTACAGGGCCGTTCCCACCAGCATGCGCCTGCATGCGGCAAGCGCAACCAAACCGGCAGTAGGGGCCGCGCGGAGGTCGGGTGAGTGGCGCAACGCGGCGCAAAGTGAGGCGAACTTGTCTAAGGTAAGTTCGCCAGGACAGAGAGGGGCACACAGAGAGGGGCACCGAGGCACACACACACACACACACAGGGCCACGGAGCCACACACATAGAGGGTCACGGAGGCACTTACAAATAGGTTCACGGAGGCACGATGTCGGGGCGGTGTGTAAATGTCGAGGCGACTGCGAGCCGACAGGCCGTTGCCGCGCGGAATTTTTGGACATAGTCAGTTTTTCAGAGCCCCGCGCGGTTGTCGGGACGAACTCGGGACGAACTCGGCATAATTCCGCACGGCTCCGGCGATCGAAGTGGGACCGGCCCCGCGACGCCGGACGGCTCAAGCGACCACGTTAGGTCGCGCTAATCGCATAGAGTTGCATGCTGGTGGGACAGGCCCTTTACCCCTTATTCACAAAACTGTGCTCAGTTTCGATCTCTGCGGATAAGAAGGGAGTTCAAGATGCTGTATTGTGACCATATAAATAACATGAACAAATCTAGGGTAAAGGTACCTTTAGGAACTCCATGTCGTCAAGCTCCACGCTCTCCTTTGTCTTCTCCGCAGTTTCCTTGGCAGAATCAATGGTACATCGGTAGTTGACCATTTGGTCGCACAAGTTTTCCAATTTCATCTTTTTCTCCTCTTCCAAGACCTGGGACATTTCCGTGTACTGGGAGAGCAGCAGCTTCATGACTTCATCGTGCTGATCCTCAAGGTACCTCTCCTCTTTCGTGCAATTTTCCTGGGGATTTTCAAAGAGACAGCGTCACTATTCGTGGAATGACCTCGGCCTCCTTCACGGAAAGACACAAGATGCTGGGGTAACTCAGCATCCCCCGGAGGGCATGGACGGGCGACATTTTGGGTCAGTGGCCACCCTCGACCCAAAACGTCACCTATTCCTTTTCTCCAGAGATGCTGAATTCCGCTGAGTTCCTCCAGCATTTTGTGCCTTCTTCAGATTGTTGGCTTCCTACACTTCCATGGTACTTTAGTTTCAGTTCGAATTTGAGTGATGCAGCAATGGAAGCAGGCCCTTCGGCCCACAAATTCCACACTGACCATCGATCACCCGTTCACACTAGTTCAATGTTTCCCACTTTCTCATGCACGCCCTATATACTCGGGGCCAGACGTCAGTTAACCTACAAACCAGTCAAACCTTTGGGAAACACTTTCCAAATACCCATCGAAAATAGGTGCAGGAGTAGGCCATTCGGCCCTTCGAGCCTGCACCACCATTCAATATGATCATGGCTGATCATCCAACTCAGTATCCCGTACGTGCCTTCTCTCCATACCCCCTGATCCCTTTAGCCACAAGTGCCTCATCTAACTCCCTTTTAAATATAGCCAATGAACTGGCCTCAATTTCTGTGGCAGAGAATTCCACAGATTCACCACTCTCTGTGTGAAATTTTATTCCTAAAAGACTTCTCCCTTATCCTTAAACTGTGACCCCTTGTTCTGGACTTCCCCAACATCGGGAACAATCTTCCTGAATCTAGCCTGTACAACCCCTTAAGAATTGTGTAAGTCTCTATAAGATCCCCCCTCAATCTTCTAACTTCTAGCGAGTACAAGCCGTGTCTATCCATATGGAAGTCCTGCCACCCCAGGAATCAGTCTGGTGAACCTTCTCTGTACTCCCTCTATGGCAAGAACGTCTTTCCTCAGATTAGGAGACCAAATCTGTACGCAATACTCCAGGTGTGGTCTCACCAAGGCCCTGTACAACTGCAGTAGAACCTCCCAGCTCCTATACTCAAATACTTTTGCCATGAATACTAACATACCATTCGCTTTCTTCACTGCCTGCTGCACCTGCATGCCTACTTTCAATGACTTTCTACTTTCATGTTGCAGTTTAATATCATTCCATTCAGAGATTGCACTGAGGCCTGCTTATACATTTTGGTGATCTCTAGTTCTTTCTACCATTCACTGCACAAAATTAGTGCTTGAACAGATGTAAACAGGTACATGGGCAGGATACGTTTCGAGGGACATGGGCAAAACGCGAGCAGGTGGGATGAGTGTAGACGGGGCATGTTGGTCGTCGTGGGCAGGTTAGGCTGAAGGGCCTGTCTCCATGCTGTATGATTATGGTTAGAAATGGTCAGTAAATTGAACTTATTTTACTACCTTTTGCCAATATTTTGCTTTTTTTTCCCCATCTTGGTCTTTCAGTGAAAGTTTAAGGTGAGAAAGGGGAGAGATTTAAAAGGGAGTCAATGATGACTTTTTCACACCAAGGGTGGTGTGTACATGGAACAAGCTGCCAGAAAGGTGGTAGAGGCAGGTACAATTATGACTGGACAATTATGACCGGTTATGAGTAGTACGGCGTCAAGAGTTATGGGGAGAAGCAGGGGTATGGGATTGGGAAGGAAAAGATAGATTAGCCACGATTGAATAATGGAGTGGACTTGGTGGGCCGAATGGCCTAACTCTGCTCCTACGACTTATGAACACGACATTTAAAATTCACTCAGATAGGTACATTTGATAGGAAAGGTTTACAGGGGTGCAGGGCAGGTGCAGGCAAGTGGATTAACTCAGTTAAGAAAGATGGTCGGCATGGATCAGTTGGACCGAAGGGCATGTTTCTGTGCTTTAGACTAGAGATGCAGCGCGGAGAATGGCCCTTTGGCCCACTGAGTCTACGCTGGCCAGTGATCCGCCCACACACCAGCACTCTCCCACACACTACATTGATGGTTTGGATGAGAACATACAAGTCAAGATTAGCAAGTTTGCTGATGATATGAAAGTGGGTGGTTTTGCGGATAGTGAAGATGGTTGTGAACGATTGCAGCAGGATCTGGATCGATTGGCCAGGTGGGCGGAGGAATGGTTGATGGAATTTAATGCAGAGAGATGTGAGGTGTTGCATTTTGGGACGTCGAACAGGAACAGGACCTACACAGTGAATGGTAGGCCTCTGGGTAGTGTTGTAGAGTAGAGGGATCTAGGAGTACAGGTGCATGGTTCCTTGAAGGTCGAGTCGCAGGTAGATAAGGTGGTCAACAAGGCTTTTGGCACATTGGCCTTCATCAGTCAGAGTATCGAGTACAGAAGTTTTGAAGGTCATGTTGCAGTTGTATAAAATGCGGGTGAAGCCGCATTTAGAATATTGTGTTCAGTTCTGGACACCATTTTATAGGAAAGATATTGTCAAGCTGGAAATGGTACAGGGAAGATTTACGAGAATGTTGCCAGGACTAGAGGAATAGAAGACTAGATAGGGTCTTCTTGCCCAGAGTAGGTGAATCGAGGACCAGAGGACATAGGTTCAATGTGAAGGGGAAATGATTTAATAGGAATCCGAGGGGCAACGTTTTCACACAAAGGGTGGTGGGTGTATGGAACAAGCTTCCAGAGGAGGTAGTCGGGGCTGGGACTATCCCAATGTTTAAGAAACAGTTCGACGGGTACATGGATAGGACAGTTTTGGGGGGATATGGACCAAGCGCAGGCTGGTAGGACCAGTGTAGCTGGTGACATGATGGCCGGTGTGGGCAAGTTGGGCTGAAGGGCCTGTTTCCATGCTGTATCACTTTATGACACTAGGGACAATTTAGAATTTTACCAAAGCCAATTCTGTGGAGTATTGGAGGAAACCGGAGCATCCGGAGAAAACCCACTTGGTCACGGGCACAACATAGCAACTCCGTACAGACAGCACCCGCAGTCAGGATGGAACCCGGGTCTCTGGCGCTGTAAGGCAGCAACTCTACCGCTGCGCCTCCTTGCTGTACAGCTCCCCGAGGATTCCACGACTAAAATTAAACAGCATAGGTTGTTTTTCAGATGACATCGCACATTCCACCCACCTCAACAGCATTGAATGAATCTTCCAGCTCTGTCACAAATCCTTCAATCCTGCTCGCCTTTTCTCCAGCTGTCTTCACAAAGTCGTCCAACTTTTCCTGCAAAGAAACACATCAAATAAGTTATTACAAAACAAACGTTTGAAGAATCTCTTATGCAATGAAACATGCCGCTGGTCACAGTTGTTAACGTCGGAAGCTGTCAGCTCATTAGTTTCGTCCAGATTTAGAGATACAGGGCTGAAACAGGCCCTTCGGCCCACCGGGTCCACACCAACCAACCAACCATCGCCCGTACACTCGTTCTATCCTACATGAGAGAGGAAATTTATAAAAGACAATTCACCTGCAAACCTGTACGTCTTTGGAGGGTGGGATGAAACCGGAGAACCCAGGGGAAAACTCACATGGTTAACATAGGCCCAGTATGAACAGGTGATTGCTGGTAGGCCGAAGGGCCCATTTCCACAATGTACCTCTAAACTAAACTAAACTTTTAGTGTTGGAGATACAGCACGGAAACAGGCCCTTCGGCCCACCGGGTCCGTGCTGGCCAGCGATCCCCATACGCAAGCACAATACTACACAGGGACAATTTATAATTTTACCAAAGCCAATTAACCTACAAACCTGTACCTTTTGGAAAATGGGAGGAAACCAGAGCACCCGGAGAAAACCCACCCAGGCCACGGGGGAGAACGTACAAACTCCGTACAGACAGCACCCGTAGTCGGGATCAAACCCAGGTCTCTGGAGCTGTGAGGCAGCAACTCTACAGCAGCACCGCCCATTTATTATTTTGCACCAGATTTTTCCCTAAAGGGGGTGGAGGGTGGGAAATATGTTTTTTCCCCTCAAGTTTCATTCCCTTTGCAAAAGTAAGCCTACATTTTAGAAACATTGAAAGAAACACTAATTATACAGTTTTGTCGATGAGTTACTCCAGCTCTTTTTTTTTGTAAACTGGCGTCTGCAGTTCCTTGATTCTACCATGACAACACTATATATAAATCATGACCTTATGAAAATACCTATAGTCCCGCCTGAGGTAATCTCACCCCATCGAGATTAAATCCCTTGAGTTAGACAACAGGGCAGCACTGTGGCGCAGCTGGCAGTCGCAGCGCCAGAGCGCCGAGTTTGATCTTGGCTTCAGAAGTTGTCTGTGTGGGGTTTCACCCTGTGGCACTGTGGGTTTCCTCCGGGTGCTCTGGTTTCCTCCCACATCCCAAAGCCGTGCGGGTTTGCAGGTTAATTCGGCCTCTGTATGTAGGGAGTGGATGGGAAATCCTTCCAAATCTGAAGGACATAATGAAGGACATTATTGCCATAGAGGGAGTGCAGAGAAGGTTCACCAGACTGGTTCCTGGGATGTCAGGACTTTCTTATGAACAAAGGCTGCATAGACTCGGTTTATACTCTCTAGAATTTAGGAGATTGAGAGGGGATCTTATAGAAACTTACAAAATTCTTAAGGGGTTGGTCACGCTAGATGCAGGAAGATTGTTCCCGATGTTGGGGAGGTCCAGGACAAGGGGTCACAGCTAAGGATAAGGGGGAAATCCTTTAGGACCGAGATGAGAAGGACTTTTTTCACACAGGGAGTGGTGGGTCTCTGGAACTCTCTGCCACAGAGGGTAGTTGAGGCAAGTTCATTGGATATATTTAAGAGGGAGTTAGATGTGGCCCTTGTGGCCTTACTGAGTTGGATGATCAGCCATGATCATATTGAATGGCGGTGCAGGCTCGAAGGGCCAAATGGCCTACTCCTGCACCTAATTTCTATGTTTCTATGTTCTATGTCTATGTTTGTATGAAAGTGGGACAACATGGAACTAGTGTGAACGGGTGATCGATGTTCGGCGTGGGCTCGGTGGGCCGAATGACCTGTTTCCTTGCTGTATCCAAAAACTAAGCCTAAACATTGCCCAATTGCCCTTATCTACCCCAGCAAAAAGATTCATCATCAGGGATCAGCTGCCACCAACAAACCCACAATGTCTCTGGCCCTCTCCACAGAACTACATCCCTTACCTGTGGCTGCCAACAACTCTGTATACTTCATGGACCGTGTGGAGAGGGTGGCGGATTTCCGCTTCCTGGGAGTCCATATTGAGGAGGACCTGACGTGGAGCGTGAACACCTCTGCGCTGCTGAAAAAGGTCCAGCAGAGACTGCGCTTCCTGAGGGTGCTCAGGAAGAATAACATCACACAGAGACTGCTGCTGTCCTTTTATCGGTGCTCCATTGAGAGCAACCGAACATACTGTGTATGCGTGTGGTACACCAGCTGCGCAGCGGCTCAGAGGAAAGCGCTCCAGAGGGCCATTGACAACGCCCAGAGGATTGTCGGCTGCCCTCTCCTTACCTTGGAGGACTTACACAGTTCCCGCTGCATCAAAAATTTCCAGAATATTATAAAGGACATTTCCCACCCTGGACACTCCCTGTTTGAACTGTTGCCGTCAGGCAGACGGTACAGATCTACAAGGACAAGGACAAACAGACTTAAAAACAGTTTTTACCCCGCTGCTATAAAGGCACTAAATGCAGCCGCCAAGGAACGCGGGGTCTAAGGGACTGCGGTTGGTACACTGTGAAATCGGCAGAAGGATGTAGGGTTGGGTGTTTATGCGTGCTGTTTTCATATTTCATATTTATTTTAATTGTTTATCTTTTTAATATTTTACCTTGTATGTATCGTTAGCTTTTATGGTTTGAATGTTGCACTGACTGGTTGACATTTTTAAATTTCGTTGTACATGGTTCATGTTACAATGACAATAAAGAAAATATTACTATATATGAATAATGAAAGGCCTGGATAGAGTGGATGTGGAGAGGATGTTTCCACTAGTGGGAGAGTCTAGGACCAGAGCTCACAGCCTCAGAATTAAAGGACTTTCTTTTAGGAAGGAGATGAGGAGGAATTTCTTCAGTCTGAGGGTGGTGAATCTGTGGAATTCTTTGCCACAGAAGGCTGTGGAGGCCAAGTCACTGGATAGTTTTAAGGCAGAGATAGATGGATTCTTGATTAGTACTGGTGTCATCGAGGCTATGGGGAGAAGGCAGGGGAATGGGGTTTGGAGGGAGGGATAGAGCAGCCATGATTGGATGGCGGAGTAGACTTGATGGACTGAATGGTCTAATTCTCCTCCTATCACTTATGAACATAAAGTATACAGAAACACAGAGAGTATAGCATCAGAAAAGTCCTCAATAAACAGAACTAATCATTCTCGGGTTAAAACCGTAACTAAACCTCAACCCTGTTCTTCAAAATCATTCCCTCGTTATTAAATCAGGAAGAATTTAACATCCAGCAATAATTTAACCTGCAAATGGACACAAAGTGCTGGAGTAACACAGCAGGTCAGGCAGGATCTCTGGAGAACATGGACAGGTGATATTTCCGTTCGGGAACCTTCTTCATCTTTTTGTATTAACCAGCATCTGCAGTTCTTTATTTCTACAATAATTGAATCTGGACACTTAAAATCACAGAGTCAAAATATTATTTGTTTTTCTCGAAGGTTGACACCAAATGCCGGAGTAACTCAGCGGGTGAGGCAGCATCTCTGGAGAGAAGGAATGGGTGACGTTTCGGGTCGAGACTCTTCTTCAGACTGATGTCAGGGGAGTGGGGTGGGACAAAATATAGAATGTAGTCGGAGACAGTAAGACTGGGAAAACTGGGAAGGGGAAGGGGATGGAGAGACAAGCAAGGGCTATCTGAAGTTGGAGAAGTCAATGTTCATACCGCTGGGGTGTAAACTACCCAAGCAAAATATGAGGTGCTGCTCCTCCAATTTGCACTAGGCCTCACTCTGGCAATGGAGGAGGCCAATGGAGGAACTAGTTTTTCTCCATTGGTACATTTACTATTTTTTATTGAAAGATTATATATTATTGCACAAAAACTGTAACTGGGTAATACCAGCTATATCTGTACACTGTTGTAATCATGTATTGTCTTTCCGCTGACCGGATAGCACTCAACAAAGGCTTTTCGCTGTACCTTGGTACGCCTGACAGTAAACTAAACGGAACAAAACTATCAAACCTTCGTTATCACCTCTTCCCCAACCAACCCCTGCTTTCCCTCCTCCCCCCTCCCTCCCTCCCCCCTCCCCCCTCCACCCTAGCTGTCCTACTAGTTCGCATCCTTGTACCCCTTCACTATCACCTCTTCCCCAGCCAACAATGAGCCTTTATGGGCTCCACCCTTCGCCAGGCATAATTTGTTCTGGCCTTTTTCCTACCTCCAGTCCAGTCCACACACAACCCCCCCCCCCCCCCCCCCTCCACCCACCCACTCACTACTTTCAGTCTGAAGAAGGATCTCGACCCAGAACGTCATCCATTCCTTCTCTCCACAGATGCTGCAGTCGTGCTCTTCCTCCAGTATTTTGTGTTGGTGCAATCCAGCATCTTTACCCCAACCTTATCTGGCTCCATGTCTCAGGAGGAATCTTAACGCAAATAATACCGTGGGTGGCACGGTAGCGCAGCAGTTCAGATGCTGCCAGAGACCCGGGTTCGATCCTGACTGCAGGAGCTTGTCTGTACGGAGTTTGTACGTTCTCCCCGTGGCCTGCATGTGTTTTCTCCGAGATCTTCGGTTTCCTCCCACACGCCAAAAGACGTGCAGGTTTGTTGGTTAATGGGCTTGGTGTAAAGGGCCTGTCCCACGAGCCTGCGGCTCCATGCGGTGAGCGCGACCAAACTGGAAGCGGGGGCCGCGCGGAGGTCAAATGATCCCCGTACAGGGCCGGTCACACCAGCATGCGGCGAGCGCGACCAAACCGGCAGCAGGGGGCCGCGCAGAGGTCGGATGAGTGGCGCAAAGTGGCGCGAAGTTGGAGCGAAGTCTGCAGTAAGTTCGCAAGGACAGAGAGGGGCACACAAAGACACGGAGGCACACAGAGAGGGGCACGGAGGCACACAGAGAGGGGCACGGAGGCACACAGAGAGAGGGTCATGGAGGCACACAGAGAGGGTCAAGGAGGCACGACGTCGAGGCGGTGCATAATGCGTTGAGGCGACTGCGGGCCGACAGGCCGTTGCCGCGCGGAATTTTTGAACAAGGTCAGTTTTTCAGAGCCCCGCGCGATGTTGGGACCAGCTCCGCACAACTCCATACGGCTCTGGCGATCAAAGTGGGACCGGCCCCGCGAGGCCGGACGGCTCAAGCGACCACGTTAGGTCGCGCTCGCCGCATACAGGCCCTTAAATGCAAATTAGTGTAGGATAAATGCAAATGCAAATGTGTGTAGGATAGTGTTAATGTGTGGAGATCGCTGGTCGGCGTGGACTTGGTGGGCCGAAGGGCCTGTTTCCGTGCTTTATCTCCGAACTAAACTAAAAATGCAGAACATACGAGAATTTACGGACAATGCTTCTCCACAGCCACTGAATTTACAGCTGTTAGCTGCTCTCATTAAATCACATTACTCCCTGAATTAATATGGCTGACAGATAAAACATAACACAGGGAATATTCCAGAAAATAACCAGCTGCTACAAATATGGCCCATTATCATTTGACATCCAGCGATAACTTAATCTGGATATTTAAATAATTTACTGTGTCAAAATATTGTGAGTTTGTCTCCAGTCAGACATTTTCTGTTCTTTATTGAAAGATAATTATATGGATTTTAGTTTAGAGATACAGCGTAGAAACAGGCCCTTTGGCCCATCGAGTCCGCACCATTTGCTGTCCCTTGAATTAATAAACAATATTCCTCAGACATTTTTGTAACAATGTTTATTGGAATAATCTAGTATACTTACTGCGGGCCTATTACTTTGTTGAACAGAAATACTCCATGTGTATTTTAGTTATAGTATGAAGAAATAAGGCACCTCACATTTTACACAGGGATTACGTACTTGAAAAACAGCGTGAACCTCAAACCCGCGTATCGGCTAATATTTGTAGGTTAATTAGCTGGGTGTAAATGTAAATGAGGTGACCAGTGGGGTGCCTCAGGGATCTGTGTTGGGTCCACTGTTGTTTGTCATGTACATCAATGATCTAGATGATGGGGTGGAAAATTGGATAAGTAAGTATGCAGATGATACTAAGATTGGTGGTGCTGTGGATAATGAAGCAGATTTTCGAAGTCTACAGAGAGATTTGGGCCATTTGGAAGAGTGGGCTTAAAGATGGCAGATGGAGTTTAATGCTGATAAGTGTGAGGTGCTACATCTTGGCAGGCCAAATCAAAATAGGACAACATGGTAAATGGTAGGGAATTGAGGAATCTGTGGAACAGAGGGATCTAGGAATAACTGTGCATAGTTCCCTGAAGGTGGAATCGCATGTAGATAGGGTGGAAAAGAAAGCTTTTGGTGTGATGGCCTTTATAAATCAGAGCATTGAATATAGGAGTAGGGAAGTAATGTTACAATTGTACAAGGCATTGGTAAGACCAATTCTGGAGTATGGTGTACAATTTTGGTCACCTAATTATAGGAAGGATGTCAACAAAATAGAGAGAGTACAGAGGAGATTTACTAGAATGTTGCCTGGGTTCCAGCAACTAAGTTACACAGAAAGGTTGAACAAGTTAGGTCTTTATTCTTTGGAGCGCAGAATGTTAAGGGGGGACTTGATTGAGGTCTTTAAAATGATGAAAGGGATAGACAGAGTTGACGTGGATAAGTTTTTCCCATTGAGGGTAGGAAAGATTCAAACAAGAGGGCATGACATGAGAATTAAGGGACAGAAGTTTAGGGGTAACATGAGGGGGAACTTCTTTACTCAGAGAGTGGTGGCTGTGTGGAATGATCTTCCTGCAGAAGTGGTGGAGGCAGGATCGATTGTAACATTTAAAAGTAAAGTGGATAGGTATATGGACGGGAAGGGAATGGAGGGGTATGGTCTGAGTGCAGGTTGATGGGACTAGGGGAAAATAAATGGTCGGCACGGACTGGAAGGGCCGAGAAGGCCTGTTTCCGTGCTGTAATTGTTATATGTTATATGGTTATATGGTTATATGGTTATATGGTTTGCCAGCCATTTTAAGGCAGAGATGGGCATTTCAGCCTGGTATTAGATCAGTAACAGTTACGATTTCAAGCTCCGCTTCAGAGCCTTGAACATGGCATGTCATTGGCATGGTGAGAAATATGTTGCATTTCAATTGAGTCAAACCTTTTCAACTCCGAGGGAGGGGTGCCAAACCATTGGGAAAATTCACCTGTTCCTGTTCAAAATTGGCCTGATATAACATTTATAACGGGAAGGGAATGGAGGGGTATGGTCAAAGAGCAGGTAGATGGGACTAGGGGAAAATAAATGGTCGGCACGGACTGGAAGGGCCGAGAAGGCCTGTTTCCGTGCTGTAATTGTTATATGTTATATGGTTATATGGTTATATATGGTAAATTGCCCCTAGTGTGTGTAGGATAGTGTTGGTGTGTAGGGATCGCTGGTTGGCACGAGCTCAGTGGGCCGAAGGGCCTGTTTCCACCCAGCATCTCTAAGCTAAACTAAAATTATATACAGACACAAAATGCTGGAGTAACTCAGCAGGACAGGCAGCATCTCTGGGGAGAAGGAATGGGCGATGTTTCGGGTCGAGACCCTTCTTCAGTCTCCAAGTATATATACGCAATTACGCTGATAGGTGTAAATCTGAGCGCGTTATTTCAAACATTGGGGCGCGTAAAACAGGCTTTAGTATTAAATGACCAAGCACGTTATTCCAAAAATTCATAATTCAAACTCATATGAAACACGAGGTGCCTCTATACATGACCAGTTTTGATTGGCAGAGAAAGCAGTCTAAATTCTTGCCCTGAGTTCTTAGTTTAAGTGCAAAGGTGTTTTATTTAATGAAATATTTCCAGGAGATGAATTCATCCTGCTGGCTGGAACATTCTTTACTCCCAGCATCAAACCAACTGCTCCTGGTATTCCCAATACTCTCATGGATTCGACCATATTGTGTTCAGTTCTGGGCACCATGTTATAGGAAAGATATTGTCAAGCTTGAAAGGGTTCAGAGAAGATTTACGAGGATGTTGCCAGGACTAGAGGGTGTGAGCTATAGGGAGAGGTTGAGTCGGCTGGGTCTCTATTCCTTGGAGCACAGGAGGATGAGGGGGGATCTTATAGAGGTGTATAAAATCATGAGAGGAATAGATCAGGTAGATGCACAGAGTCTCTTGCAAGAGTTGGGGAATTGAGGACATAGGTTCAAGGTGAAGGGGAAAAGATTTACATTTTTCCCACAAAGGGTGGTGGGTGTATGGAACAAGCTGCCAGAGGAAGTAGTTGAGGCTGGGACTGCCCCATCGCTCAAGAAACAGTTAGACAGGTACATGGATAGGACAGGTATGGAGGGATATGGACCAAGCGCAGGCAGGTGGGACTAGTGTAGCTGGGTCGTGTTGGGCGGTGTGGGCAAGTTGGGCCGAAGGGCCTGTTTTAACACTGTATCACTCTATGACCCAAAACGTCACCTGTCCATGTTCTCCAGAGATGCTGCCTGGCCTGCTGAGTTACTCCAGCACTTTGTGTCATTTTTCTGTATACCAGCTTCTGCAGTTCTTTGAATCCAACCTCTCACGAATTGCCTGGTACAGATTATTCCACACTTTTCTGGACTACCCTCACTGCAATAGATTTTGGGCAGAAGGGAGGAGACTTCACGATTGTTTGATAACTGATCCTAAATTATTAGTCACAGAGTGATACAGTGTGGAAACAGACCCTTCGGCCCAACTTGCCCAAGACCGACCAACGTGTTCCATCTACACTAGTCCCACCTAGCGAATTGAGGATGTAGCCCAAACCATCACACAAACCAACCTCCCCTCCGTTGACTTCATTTATACCTCAAGCTGCCTCGGCAAGGCCAGCAGCATAATCAAGGACGAGTCGCACCCTGGCCACTCCCTCTTCTCCCCAAGTAAGCGTGCAGGTACAGCAGGCAATGACAAGAGTTAATAGCACGTTGGCCTTCATTGCGAGACGATTTGAGTTCAGCAGCGGGAGAAGTCCTACTGCAGTTGTACAGGGTGCTAGTGAGACCACACCTGGAGTATAGTGTGCAGTTTTGGTCTCATAATTTGAGGAAGGGCATTCTTGCTACTGTGGGAGTGCAGCGTATGTTCACCAGGTTAATTCCCAGGATGGCGGGACTGACATATGATGAAAGAATGGGTCGACTGGGCTTCTATTTACTGGATTTAGAAGGATGAGTAGATATCTTATAGAAAGATTAAAAATTCTTAAAGGATTGGACAGGCTAAATGGAGGGAAAATGATCCCGATGTTGGGGGAGTCCAGAACCAGGGGTCGCAGTTTAAGAATAAGGGATAGGCCATTTAGGACTGAGATGAGGAAAAACATTTTCACCCAGAGAGTTGTGAATCTGTGGAATTCTCCGCCACACAAGGTAGTGGAGGCCAACTCACTGGATGTTTTCAAGAGAGAGTTTGATTTAGCTCTTAGAGCTAAAGGAATCAAGGAATATGGGGAAAAGACAGGAACGGGGTACCACATGATCGTGGATGATCAGCCATGATCATATTGAATGGCGGTGCTGTTTCGAAGGGCCGAATGGCCTACTCCTGCACCTATTGTCTATGTTTCTATATTTCTATGTTTCTCTCCCATAAGACAGTGCTGAACTACTATCTACCTTATTGGTGACCCTCGGACTATCCTTGTTCGGACTTATTCCGCTTGGGGAGTCTGCATCCTCTGGGCTTAAACATTGAATTTTCTCAATTCTGTTAACCCAGACTGCCCCCACCCCTCCCCACCTCTCCCTCAGCCCTCGGGCCCTGACATTCCTTCTCCATCTCCCCCCTCCCCCCCCCACCCAAGTCACACTAGCTTCTCATTTTCACACTACAAACAGCCTACAATGGCCTGTTTCCTTTATCATCAATACTTTTTTGCATATCTTTCATTCATTGTTCTTTATCTCTCCACATCACTGTCTATATCTCTCGTTTCCCTGATCCCTGACCAGTCTGAAGAAGGATCTCGACCCGAAACGTCGCCTATCTCCTTCGCTCCTTAGATGCTGCTGCACCCGCTGAGTTTCTCCAGCTTTTTGTGTAACCCTCGATTCTCCAGCATCTGCAGTTCCTTCTTTAAAACTTATTCGGACTTTGCTGGCTTTACCTTATTCCCTTATTATATATCTATACACTGTAGATGGCTTTATTGCAATTTCGTGTTATCTTTCCCCCTGACTGGATAGCACGCAACAAAAGCTTTTCAGTGTACGTCGGTGCATGTGACAATAAACTAAACTGAACTGACTACCTGCCTGCGTTTGGTCCATATCCCTCCAAACCTGTCCTATCCATGTACCTGTCTAAATGTGTCTTAAACTTTATGGCAGTCCCTGCCTCAACTACCTCCTCCGGCATTCGTTTCACACACCCACCACCCTTTGTGTGAAAAAGGGACATCTCAGACTCCTATTAAATATATCCCCCCTCACCTTAAACCTGTATCCTCCACGAGAGGTATTCTTATTCCTAATTGAGCACCATTCAATCACTGCTGCTTCCAACAAGACATTAATCTCTTGATTAATATCAATAGCAGGAACAAGACTATGCAAGGAATAATCTGACATTAAATAATTTTGTTTAGTTTCCACCATTAGTATTAGATAATTGCCAACCATCACACAAACCAACCAACCTTCCATTGACTCCATCTACGCTTCACGCTGCCTCGGCCAAGGCCGGCAGCATCATCAAGGACCAGTCTCGCCCCGGTCACTCCCTCTTCTCCACTCTCCCATCAGGCAAGAGGAACAGAAGTGTGAAAACACGCACCTCCAGATTCAGGGCCAATTTCTTCCCAGCCGGTAGCAGGCAACTGAACTGTCCTCTCGTCAGCGAGAGTGTGGTCTGGCCTACTATCTACCTCATTGGAGACCTTTGAACTATCTTTAATCAGACTTTACCAGACTTTATCTTGCACTGAATGATGTATCCTTTCTATGTGCACTGTGGATGGCATAATGTATAGTGTTTTCATTCACTGGATAACATGCAAACAAAAGTTTTTCCTTGTATTTCAGTACACGTGACAATAATAAACTAAACACTAAGCTAAACAAACCATCTTTTGGTTCCAACTCAATAGCGGAGTCAGGGGATATGGGGAGAAGGCAGGAACGGGGTACTGATTGTGGATGATCAGCCATGATCACATTGAATGGCGGTGCAGGCTCGAAGGGCCAAATGGCCTACTCCTGTACCTATTGTCTATTGTCATTTTGTTTAAGAAGGCACTGCAGATGCTGGAAAATCAAAGGCAGACAAAAATGCTGGAGAAACTCAGCGGGTGAGGCAGCATCTATGGGGCAAAGGAAATAGGCAACGTTTCGGGTCGAGACCCCTCTTCATCTTTTTGATCATTTGATATGATATGGCACAAGTTTGTTGAACCTACCAAGTTCCACAGAGTATTATTTGCACCATAAGGCTGCAATTTGGAACAAATGTTTCAGTGTGAGAGATGATCTAACAGTAAGTTATATATATTTTTAAATCGAACCAAGGGACATAGGTTTCAAGGTGAGGGGGAAAAGATTGAATAAGAACCTGAGAGGTCATTTTTTCACACGGAGGGAGGTGGGTGTATGGAACAAGCTGTCAGAGGAGGTAATTGAGGCTGGCAATAAGGTTTAAAATATATTTCAACAAGTACGTGGATAGGACAGATTTAGAGGGATATGGGCCAAGCGCAGGCAGGTGGGACGAGTGTAGATGGGACATGTTGGTTGGTGTGGACAAGTTGGGCTGAAGGACCTGTAAAACACACTGTAAAACTCTATGACTCATTGAGTCTATAAAAAGGACGTTACTTACTTTAACTTTCACCACAGCGGTATCTATTGCAATGACATCATGATCCTGATGTTCCCCAAACAGCTTATCGATTGCAAAAATAGGAAAGCCACAGGTAACGCAGTAAGTGTCTGCCGACTTTAGTGGTTTCGGTGTGATTAGCTCTTCAACATCTTCTCCCTTTGTCGTTTGGACATTCAATTCTTCAGTCTTTTTTTTATTGATTTCTTCCACTTCCTTGTCGACAATTTCCAGATCGTCAAGGCATGCGTGGCTATTTTCATCCTCGATAATGCCCACATCTTCCAGTAGAATAAAATCCGTGGATTCTTCCTCTGTGTCTTTCGCCAATAGATTCACTTGGTCTTCATGAAGATGCGTTTCAATGTTATCATCTGCTTGATCATGGATGATATCTTGATGGCAATGCTCTTGGGGAGGCTTCACGCCATGATCTTCTGTTTTGCTGATGGTTCCATGGGAATCTTGCTCAGTTGGAATATCTTCAAAAATCTGCCTTGAATCTTGTCCGTACGTGAAAAAGTCAGGAGGTATTGTGTGCGTCGGCACCTCGGTTGCCTCACATTCGCCCTCTAGCAGCTGCGCAATGTCATCGGCGAGGCGTCTTTCCTCCTGCAATTCTCCGGGAAGATCGGGGATCACTTCATAATCGTTGACTTCTGATGTTCTCACATCATTCGTTCCTCGGGAACCTCCGTCACCTACAGGTTTTCCTTGGCTTTCCGTTCCAAGGCCGGTCTTTTCCTTTGACGTGCCCTCAACTGTCCGTAGATCAATTACTTCAGCTTCCAGCCTTCCCGTTTCATCGCCAGCTCCAGTTGTTTCCGTTGACTCTGTACGTAGTTGCCCACCTTCCAAACCGACACTTTTATAGACCTCTTCATCCATCCCCGTCGTGTGAACAGTGACCCCATCTTCTTCGGTCAACATTTGTGGAACTAGTTCTTCAGTCTCTAACATGGGCTCACCTTCACTTATTTGATCGTATGCCTTATGTTCAATAGTTATGGACTCTCCAAGCCCTTCATGGTCAGCTTCCTGCTCCAACCCAGCATCATCTTCGACTTCAGGCCCGTCTTCAGCTCCTCTGTGTTCACCAGATTGTTCCTCCTTCGATATCTCAAGTTCAGTCGGACAAATCGGTGTTTTTCCCTTGGATGTACAATCCTGGGTATCTTTCATTTCCAGCGTTGCCATGGCATTAGCATCCTCTAATCCTGGTTCACTGGAGGGGACTCCATACTCTTCAAATGAATGGTTTATGTTGGCAAGATGCCCGGTATCTGAATGTTCTTTAACGTCTGAGGAGATTGACATTATGTCTTCTGCGTAGGTTTCCTCAGGAGGTGACACGTGGGTAGCCTGTACTTCTTCCCTTGACATCTCGTTGAAATTCTCTTCCTTAATCTCAATGGCCGCCACTGCTTCCTCTGATACTTCCTCGCGCTGTATGGATGGAGGCTCGGACACAACCTTCCGAGCTTCAACTTCTTCCTTCGGCTCATCTTCCTCCGCTTGTTGTACCTCAGAATCTCTCTCCCGTCCTGGGACTCCTGCCTCGTCCGTGCCGATCGCAGGAAGCTGGTCGTAGTTTTCTTCTTCTTCTTCGTCTTCTTGCGTATGGCGTAAGATATCGTAGTTTTCTGAAAACAGCATAGGCCTTCCCGTGCCAACTGCGACGGTTGGCGGCAGTCCCCCCTCGCCCGCACCCGCCCACCCCGGCGCCACTCGGCTCGCGGACTCCAGGATGTCGTCCTTCAGGATGTACTTCTCGAAGTACAAGCCATCGCCCTCCTCCGTGTCGGACGACTGACAGGGGAAGGAAAATTCAGGGTTGCTGCTGTCCTCGTCCGACTGCTCGTTGTTTTGTTCCCTCCGGCCCTTCGCTTCCTCGTACAGATCTTTGTAGTAAAAGGCCAGAGCAGGCGGCTCCTCCAGGAGGGCAAGATCAATCAGCTTGGTTGAAATCGGGAAGTCATGAGAGCGCGAGAGGATGCCCTCCGTCGTGTCGAACATCAAAGAGCCAGCTTCCTTCTGATAAAATGCCCCGGCATTATTATTGATATCTTCTTGCTC